>VZUI01072116.1:0-24462 GCA_013401135.1 Cettia cetti
ACCCAATCCCTCTAAAGCTACTTTGTGCCACCGTCACAGCAGAAGATGGAGACAAAGAAGAAGAAGAAGACCCCAGGGCACCGCCCAGATTCCTCCATCTTGTCCCCATTCACCTCTATTCTAAGAACCCAAATGTGAGGAACTGCACTACTTTTTACTACCCTTTGTGGCTTGTAATTCCTCTCTCAGTGTTGGAAGTTTTTCCCGTGGACCAAAATCGAAGCCATTGTCCTTCTGGACAATGTACCAGGGTCTCCAACCCCCCTGTACAGATCCCAGACCCCCCTGTACAGGTCTCTGTCTGTCCAGGGTATTCAAAGCAATGCTCTGGACTCCAACAGACTTTTAGGCACAAAAGGTTACTCTACCACAGAACAACGGATGCACATGTTTCTGTATTCCTTGGTGCAACTGGCACAGGACAGATACATGATAAGCTGAGGACACATACCTGATAAAAACATGCATAACAAGCATATATTGGGGTGGGAAATATTTGGCTTATTTTTAGGCTAATCAGGATCAATCAGCCTCATTTCCCCGATTCACAAGCACACCTGCACTGATAGGTCTCTCAAACACTAGAGCAAATTTCAAGTCTGACTAAGAGCATGGACCTCCTATGCAGTAATTATCTCTCACCATACTGAGTTTCCTGGTGGTGACACCTTTGCGTCTACCCTGTAGTAATCTCCAGACTGTGGTGTGCCATGTTCAGTTTGAAACTGGGAGGAAACACTGAATTATGGGAACTAAACTATATTAACCCTTAATGTGGTCTTTTCCATTTTCCCCTGTCCCCAGTTTCTGCCAAGGCAGTTGGACTCTTTGCTGAGGGAGGAGTGCTATCTCTCTGCAGATGTTGGCAACTGTGATTCATTTACTACTTTCTGAATGGTCCAATTTGAAGTTTACCAGTTGTTCTATGTATGCAGTCGGATCAAGTTGCTCAGACATGCAGGAAAAAACTCTGAAATATGATTAAGAAGGACAGAATGTTTCAATCAAACACAGAACTCTGCCAAACATGTTTAGATCTCTTTGATCAGACCCTACTTACAGTCAAGCCATTCCTTTTAAGTTTTCCTTATGTTTTCCCATGGTTGTTCTTCCCTGTTCCACCTTAATATACACTTTTGCCCTTATCTGAGACACTCCATTTTAAGGTTTGTATAGTACCAAAATTCATTTCCTCAGTGAATTTCATAATAAATCATAGAGCCCTTTACGCTGTAATCCCGTTTGGTTTGCATGGTGTTTCGAAGAGAAGTTCTCTTTCCTTGACTCTTTGGAGAGTTTCACAGCAGGGATAATGATCTAATCATTGTTGTTTGATGGTTTTAGGAGGACCAGATCCAGTTCCTAGGGTTCATGGTCCATCATCAATCATCTGGTCCTAGCTAGGTCTCTGTGTTTAACTGGATTAGCTTTTAGTCACGAAACATAATATTCCATACAGTCAGCCCTTTTACAGCTAAGCGACACAAGCATTTTCTTCATGCTAGAGCAATACTTCAACTCAAGACATAATGGAGATGTGCATCCACAAAATGATTTGTGGTTGCCATGCCTTCCATCACTAATTGAAATTTACAATAGACGAGGAAAAGTTGCTCTTCATGAAATACATTTCATTCTGGAAGATAGCACAGCAGTCCAAGATTAACACATTTTGTGATGATCAATCACACCAAGAAAGGCTTGTAACAGTAATCATCCTCAATTAATAGAAACAGATCACAGGAGTCTGTGTGATTTCTGAAAGAAAGAAGGTGTTAGAAAGGACTGTATCTCAATATAGGGGTGACGCTGTTGTACATCACAACGACACAGACTCTGACTTCAGAAGGCTGAAAATTGATTCCTTTATTTTTGGGATGTGTCTCCCTTTTACACTGTTCTACACAGACCAATTTGATTAGTGAAACAAAGACAAACCTCTTCAATCACACTGGTCAGACCAGAGGGACATCAAGTCCCTCCTAGGAAAAGGAATGAAAACATAGGTATAGTTACAAAAATATTTCTCTTGTTTACAGAAAATTCCCTGGGAAAAGAATTTCAGAAAACCAAAACATCTTAGGCATGAAACCAGGGCTACACAGGGAAATTCCTTCTTGGAGTGTAGACTCTCCATCAGATGTGAATGTGCTGTGTGTAGTTTTGGGCACCACAATGTAAAAAAGACATTAAGTAATTAGAGAGCATCCAGAGAAGAGCCAAGAGGATGGCGAAGGGTCTAGAGGGAAGCTTTGTGAGGAGCAGCTGAAGTCAGTTGGATTGTTCAGTCTAGAGAAGACACTGAGGGGAGATCTTATTGGTGTCAACCTGCTCATGAGGAGAAGCAGACAGGCAGGTACACATCTCCCTACTCTCTTGACTCTCATGACACAGGACCCAAGGAAAGAGCAGGAAACAGAGACAGGAAAGGGTTAGGTCAGTACCAGGAAGAGGTTTTCCACCCAGAGGGTGGTTAGGCACTGGAAGAGGCTTCTCAGGAAAGTGGTCACATCATCAGCCTGTCTGGGTTCAAGATACATTTGGACAATGCTCTCATGCACATAGTGTGACTCTTGGGTTGCCCTGTGCAGAGCCACAAGTTGAACTTGATGATCCTGACGGGCCCCTTCCAACTCAGCAGATTTGATGACTCTATGAATCTATGGTTCTATAAATAAAATCCATAACTGGAGGATTGAACTGAGTTCATTTTGAATCAGACTGTTCTGAAAAGAGAGGGAGCAAGAGGAGGGAGGGAAGAGGAACTGTCCACTGTTCTGAACACATAAATCATGGTTTCTTTCTGTGAAAGGCAGCACTGTTTCCAACTATTTTACAAAGCTGTTGAATAATGCAGCAGCCCTCTTGTTAGAGGGTAGAAATGAACCAAGGCACAGACTTCTTGCCTATCACAGGTTGAAAAGGGCCCTGGTTTATTCCCCTTTAGAGCTCAGCTATCCTGCTCCAACTATTCACTGACTCTGGCTGCAGCCAGCTCCTGCTGTAGGTTTCCCTTGCAGCCTCTGACTGCTGGTTATTTCCTGATAAACTATGACTGCAGGTATTGGTTTGCAGACTTCGAAGGCAGGCTTTTACCCAGGTAGACTATGCCTGCAGGTTCCAACAACAGACTCTAACTGCAGACCCACACTGACCTCACAGCAGTGATTCTCTCTCCCCAGAATCCTTCATGAGCCTCGTGTTCTTTCTTCCTCAAGGCAGTGGTGGCAGTGACTACTCCTTCATGATCCTCCTCACCAGCTAACCCACTCCCTTTTATCACACTTATCTTTATTGAATACAGCTGTGACTCATTAGGGGCGAGGCTGTATTGGTAATTAACACAGCTGTTACTTATCAAGGCAAGGTCACATGTATTCCCTTCTACAGTTGAAGACAACTGTGACTGATAGAATCCTGTATTGTAGTAACTAACAATAAACTTAGAGCATTTAAAGTCAAAGAAGATTTCTTGTGTCTTTACTTTTTTTTCCTATGTGGGGTATGGTTTTGTTCAGCCTCATCTGATTAAGGCTAATCAGGATAAACACAAAGACCAGAAAGAATCAAGGCAACAGTGACAGTCAAGAAACCATATTAACCCAAGCAGTGTAAACCAAGGTCCTGGAACTGGCTACCCTTTCTGATGATTAAAGAAGAGGATTAGATCATTGTCTTTGATGTGAAACCTGTCACGTTGATGGAACTGAACAAATTCTCTGAGAGGCCACAAAAAATAAAGGGCACTATTGCTTCAAGGAGTATAGAACCATTGTGGTTTTAGATGAAATTGATAGTGTGGAGGCTAAGTGAATTTGTTGCCAAAACACATTTGATATATGCAATTTTTATGAATTACACAGTTTCCCTGTTCCATAAGGAGATGTCAGGATTCAGAACAAAAATCATGAGCACCAGTGTGGATTTCAACTGTGGGATGCACCATCCTTGGACTGGGTCAAGGATCTCTGTGGTGTGTCTTGGGTGTTTCTGGAATCTTAGATCTTGCTCCTGATAACTCTCCTGGAGTCATACTGGGCAATTATTATCAGGGAATGCCTAGTTCCTCATGGGCCACTTCTCTGTCACCCAGAACCAAACAAATGGCTGTCCCTGTCACTTGTAGTCCCCATCTGCCCATCTGGGTAGCTTTTTGTCTTGTCTGCAACTTCACGGTGATTGACAGCTTAAGGCCAAGATACTCTGTTCTGCTAAATAGGTTAGTGCCTTGTCTGATAGGTTTAGCTAAAGTTCATGTGCTAACCTTGCTGCCAGCAAAGCCCAGCTGCCATGCCACCTGTACATACCACAAGATGCAGGAGGCACACATAAGTTTTAGATTGTTAAATTTCATGGTATTTTTATATAACTATTTTATATAATAGTTTCTTTATCTATTAGCTATTTATTTTTCCATGCACAACATATAATATATAGATAGCTATAATTTAATAAATTGTTTAGGTGGCTATTTTCAGATAGTTTATAATAAATATAGTGCATTTTTATGATTAGACATTACAGTATTGATATATTCATCTCTTTATATGCAGTTAGTTGCATTTAGGCAGCTGCATGCATGTGAGGTAATGGCTGTATAATTTGTAAATCCCAATATATTTATTTTCTATTTACACAAGTTCCTTAGGGTAGAGCTTACATCCTGATGAACAGGAAATCAGTCAAAGGGGAAAGAGACCTATATAGATGAGCAAGGAACCCCTGTCACTGCTCAAGCATAAGCAGGTAATATACAGAATGTGGAAGAAAGGTCAGGCCACTTGTAATGAAGGCAGAGAAGTTGTCAGAGTAAGTAGATATGAGACAAGGCCCATCTGCAATTAAATCTGGCCAAGGATGTCAAAGACAACAGGACAGGCTTCTTCAAATCAATAACAAAAAGAAAATGAAGAAAAGTGGGAGCCCATTAATAAATGAGAGAGAGGACCCTGGTAACAGAGGACGCAGAGAAGGCAGGGTTCCTCAATTCCTTCTTTGCGATGGTATGTCAGGGATCTCTGACCCATGGGACCAGGGTTAAAGGAAAGTTGGAAGGAAAACTTTCCCCTGGGGAAGGAGAATTATTTTAGACAAAACCTAGTTAAACTTGGCATCCACAGGTACATGGGCCCTGACAGGATGCATCCATGAGTACTGAAACACCTGGGGGAGACCATAACTGGGCCACTCACAATCATCTTTGAAAGGGCCTGGTAATCAGGAGAAGCACCTGAGGACTGGAAGAAAGCAAATGTCACTCCAGTCTTCAAAACGGGGGAACAAGGAAAAGAAGTCAACAACCATGGATGGACTCAGCAACATCTTTCACTCCAAGCTTTCAGTGCCAGGGGTCCACAGGTCATTCAAAATTTCTAACTTTATTCATCCCGTGATTCTGTGATTTTCCTATGAAAATATCAATATAAAAAGGATTAAGTACATCTTTAAGCTTTGTGAAGCATCAGAGTGAGACTCAAGTAAAATGAAGTTCGTTAGCAATCCTTGTGTGATTTTGTGAATTATTCCTTCTGAAGGTAACACCTAGATTTCTGCATGTGCAGAGAAATATAGATATTATTATATTAATATATAACTCACTAGGAAGTTCCATATACATTGGTACTAAGTAAGCAGAAGCCTCTTGGCCCCCACAATCAACATGATTTATTTATATTCTATCAAAAATATAAAATAGTTAATTTAGGAGGAATGCTTTAATAGTTATCTAAAACATTAGCATGAATTCCCTAAATTAAAGATTCTATTCTGTGAAATAGAATTGTTAAATATTGTACAGATCCCTGTAAGAGTCTCCTTAGTGGCTTGAGAGTGCTGAGAATCAAAGATTCCCTTTAATTAATTAATCTATTACATAAAGTAAGGTAGGTTATTAATACACAGGAAACACAGAATTATTTTGTGTGTCTCAGTCACTACCACTTCCCTGAAATGAGGATTGAAAATTGTACAATCTACTGTGAAGTTGGGCTGAGGATATATGTAGTAGAACATATTTACAGACTGATCAGACTAACAGCTATTAGGGGAAAGATCTGAGAAATGTCTCCTGACCTGGTAGATATGCTTAGATAATCATCATACTCCTGAAACCTCAGCTGACTATGAGGTAAGTTGCCAAAGGGTGTCTCAAACTTCATCCTATGTAGAAGCAACTGAGTCAGTCTTAAACTTTTAGATGAAATTACTTTTCTCATCCAATAACTGTGTTTACTTATCTACAGTGACTACAATGAGAATTTGGAGTCTTAGTATGCATGTAAATTCATGTAAATGCATACAATATAAGTAAAGAAACCTAATTGTAAGTTCCCTATTACAAAACAAATCTCATCACTGGATTAAAACTTTCTTTCAAATACTAAATGCAACACTAACCTGGCCTTACAGCCCCAGTACTTGGGCACTTTGGATTGTTGTCTGAGTAGGTCATACACACAAGTGTAGTAGTGATTGAATCCCTTTGCGTTTAAAGCAAATTATTGTGTAGGTGCAGTTTAGGTGCAGTGTAGGCACTGTGAAGGTGGGATTCAGATCGCAACTATTCTTCATGTTCCTAAAGTTCTATATCAAGTTTCTTGTGAAGAAAGTGCTCACAAAACACCAAGTATTATGATGACAGTGTAGTAGAACAGTACCTTAGTAGCACTGTTATAAAGACTGAGCAATAAATAATTTTTAAGTGAAGACATATTAAATTACCTGGGAAATAACATAGGCATTTTTAAATATAGACATTTAAATCATTCAGCAGTTGATTTCTCAACTTTAATGCTCTTTTCGTCTTGCATAGAGAAACTACATATGATCATTATTCCCAAGCAATTATATTTGTGTCAGGATGATGTAAAGTAAACCTTTAGTTTCTAAATTTTTTGTTTAAATAAAGGGATCATTTATTTTATTACTACGGGGTCTTTAAACAACCAAGAAAAAAAACAAGTTTGGAGGGTCAGGCACCAAAACCATCTTAGAATGGCAAGTTCATAAATAATTTCAACATAGATGACACTTTAATAACAACAGCAAAATGTCAAGTACCAGAAAAGTATGAGTAGGAAAGAGAAATTTAAGGAATTAGGACTGCAAGCCTAAAATAGTTTATGTGATCTATCTTTATATAAAAAATAACACATCTTGTTGTGCAAAGTTGTTATACATTTTTTAATGTGTTCTACATATTTATAAATTTATTTGTATGATGCATTTAAAACATGAAGACACTGAATGGAAAATAAATATATAGCTATCAGATCAGCTATAGATATTTGCAGCTGCTGTGAGATGTGATAAATGACACTGTTTCTGAATAAAACTCTCACTTCCAGCTTTTAAGATTTTGCCTACATTCAGCAATTATTCAATTTTAAAAAGTATTCAGATTGTTATAATCTCTCTTCTATGTCTGCAACCAGATAAGAATATACTTGTGCCTTAACCAGATAACAGCAACTGATGAAAACTATTGCAGTCTGGAAAGATGAAGTTTTCCTCCATGAAAAAGAAATAAAATTTTCTTCCCTTGAAGAGAAACATGCCAATGTATAAGAACATGCTGTAGGAAGTATAGGGAGAGAGGGGGAACATGAAATATTTGGAAATGACTGTGGAATGTAAGTTATGAGCTAAAGACATAAAAAGAAGAAATGCATCATAGTGATTTTGAGAAATGAGGACGACAATCTTTAATAGATGATAGGTCCTGAAGGCTGATAAAATTTGGTATATTAGACAAATAATCTATTCATATTCAATTACAGTGAACATTGAGGTTGAGTCAACCTAATTATTTGCCCAGAAGAACTGATGTTTGTAGGATAGTATACACAGAATTAGGGTTTCTAATGACTAATGGGCTTGAGGCTGCTGTAGCCCTATTCATTTGAGGAATTTTGAATTCATGGTACTTCAGTTTCGATTTCTGCAATATTACAAAAACAAATCCACTTCCTTACGAAAATGTCAGGTTTCTCTACCCTTTCTTCAATTTGAAAAATTGGAGAAAAACAAACACAGAGACTAAAACTATGAATGCCTAAGTAGCACTTCTTTATCTAAATAAAAGAAAAATAGTTAAGGGGAAGAGAGATGTCTGAATCACTGTTTGTCATTAAGAAAACATAAAAAGTTAAAGCTATGCTTGCTCCCTCCACTGAAATTTTTTTCCTCCTATTTAATCTCTAGTCTCTGACTATTGTACATATTTGTTCCCAGAAAATTCCTTTTTCATGTTGTTTGAAGTGTTGTATCCTGCTCTTATAGAAAAAAACCACACAGCTAAAGCATGAAGTAAGGCTTATGCTTCATTTAATTGTTCAGTATTCTACTTGCTAGAAAATGAAGGTGGGATTGATCTGTGAAGCAATTACAAATAATTACTCCTTGGTTTCTAAGGCTAATGAGACCAAGATTCTTTGCTAAGAATAAATGTACTTGAATTATGCTGAAATTGCCTGTTTTCCTTGTCAGGGCATAACTGACAACTGCTCTTCAACCTTGTTTTACCTTATTTTTTTCTGGGAGCTAGGGAATTTGTTTAAAAAAATTAATGCAATAGCAAATTAACAAAACTTATCTAAAAAAACCAAACCAAACCATAAAAAAAAATAACATAAAATAATAAAATAGTAAATTCTCATAAACCATGTACTTACAGATCTAGTTCATGAAGCAGCTGCACAGATGCTGCAGAGTAGCAGAGCAGCAGAAGGTAATTACCTAGTTAAAGAGGAAGTTCCCTTTACCTGTACTTTTGTAATGTTAATGCGGGAATGGAATCCAGATAATGGATCCAGATTCATATGAAGGCAAATCAGTAAAGTGTTTATGTGCTTTAATGATGGCCTGTGTATTTAGTTTTCAAAATGCTTTTTAATTATAATTTTAGGCTCACATTTTTTTTAAGATTTTTTAAAAAACTTAATCATATCTTCTAATATTCCTATGAAATGTGAAATTATTATACCATTTTTGGGGAATATAAGAGATCTGATGAGAAATAACTGCCTAATGATTTAATTGTCTCACCTGAAAATAAAATTTGTTGGCACAAAACCAGTAGGAAATACTACAGTGAATACCACAGCAGCTCCCAGGGCAATTTGGAAAATAATGAGATGTGGTTAAGAAGAGCTGATAGTTTGTTTTTCTCAATGTATATTTCTGGGGGTTGGCTCAGCATTGTTATTTATTTATACTTATTTTTTAATATTTATATTACATCAAGAAAACTAAACTGAAATACAGGAAAGATAAAGCTTCAAACAAACAGAAAAGAAATACTGTATTTTAAACATCGTATACATAATTCAGTTCAGTTAAAGGTATACGGAAAAAAATAAAACAGAAGAAGAAAAGGATTTTAAGAAAATTATTTATAACAAAACAGGAGCTAGGGCAGAACCCTATGCCAAATATTTGCATTTAGCTAATGAAATTACTATGGTATGTAATTAAAAAACATAACTGTATAGCAACAATAAGATAAAGAACCCAGAAAAATAAAATACTAGAAACATTTTACTCTAATAATTTTGGATAGATTTTAGGTTAGATTAACAGATTGCTCTGTGTGCTGCATGAATCGTTTTGTCAGAATACCTGGGACCATAGGAAAAAAATTCAATTTCATGTTCATAAACAGTCTTTTTTCATCTACAGGCAAAGTAATGTTTAGAATGAGTACTTATCAAGAATTAAAAAAATATTGAAACTATCTATGATGTTTTGTGTCTGTAAATATTTTGGGGGGAGGGGCAGGAATGTACTTTGCTCATGGTTTTGCTGTAATTTAAGTTGAAAAATGCTACCATCTCAGGAGACTTGGGAATACCTTGACTGTAAATCTCAGACTGCTTTAAACAGAAAGATACCCATCTCATCCCAGAGAGGTTCAATGCAGTATGCATATCCAGTCATGCTGACATCATTGAATTTTAAATAAGCAATTGAGCTGGAATTTCCCTTCAGGTATAGAAATTTTCCTTAACATGAAGTGGAACGAATGGTAGCATACACTTTCTCAGTAGATTAATGTTTAACCTATTTACTCAAGGAAAATAATTCCTGATTAGTAAATCTATCTCAGTTTGATGGCTCAGAACAACTCCTACATTCTGAAGGGGATATTATTGAAAACTGTTTCTGGGTTTCACCTCAGGGGAAGAACCTGAAACCTTGCGCTCCATTTTTCAAGTAATCATGAAACTATAAAAAAACATGGAATGATTCTTAAGGGGAATATAGGTGTAAATGAGCAAATGAATGAACAAAATAGTGTATTTAGGTAGGAAAACTCACTTTTGTGAATACTATTTGAACTGCCAGAATTATAATTGTTAGACACTGGACTGTCATTTTCTGTGTGAGAGAATGAGAATTCAGTTTATGTAGTTTAAAAAGGAACTGAACAGGTGCTTCCATTTCATGAAATATTTACCTTGCAGTGATCATTACAAAGCTCTTAGCTTGAATTGTTCCATATCTTCCATGATTCTTTCAACCTTCTTTGTCTACCAACTCATCTAACCATAACTGTGAAGTACATTCTTTCTGATATAAAAGGATGTTCCAGCATCTTTCTGACAAGACTATCCCTTCTGAATATGTCAAGTTCATACTATTTTATGTTCATTTCTGGTGTTTCTGTAAACACATAGCCTGTTATGTCTTATAAACCAGCAACTGTTTCCATAGAAACTAATGAGTTTAGTACTATACTTAAAATGTTTCACATACTGGAGGTGTCTTAGTAGCTTTGATATTGCCCACATTACTTCACAGCCTAAGAGAAATACACAGATAACAGCAAAAATAACAACACTACTACTAATAATAATAGAGAGTTGTTCTCATTGAATGGGACAAATGAAAAAAAAACACAGTCAAAAGTGACTAAAAAAAAGTGTGACTTAAATTTAATACCCTTGGTAAATAATTGAAAATATTTAATTCTGTGACTTTTTTTTGTTAAATCTTAATTGGTTTACTTTGAAGCAATTTTTTCTGAAGGGAGTATATACACTGATTTGGATGAGACAAGAAAATGGAACTTGGTCTAACCATATAAATGCTTACATATTTTACAATAAATATTTAATTTTAGAGAAATAACAATGCCTCAATGCCTTTGCAAATGGTGATTTTCACATACTGCAGGAAAAAAAAATATATGCTACATATTTTTGTAGCCATCAATTTAAAATCAAATCAAATTTATACAATATATAATTATTTAAATAAGAAATTTAATTTCAACATTATATAAAATAAAATTGTAGTTAAGAAGAATTTTTAAGAATGTGGATTTTGTCTTTTTTAATCTTTGTTGTAATTACATTGTTCTTTTTCCACAGAGTTGAACTTAGAGATGTGTTCCAGCATTAGTTTTCATTGGCATACTTAAGCTACTCATATGTGAATAAATCTGTAATTTAAAAAAAATGTAGAAATACCTTATCCTAATGCTTAAATCAGAGGACACTGATTTATTTCCAAACTCTTTCCAGCTCAAGTCAACTTTGAAACAAACATTGGTTTTTTTCTATTTTACAATTTATTTTCTTGTCTGGAAAGTGTTTTTGTTCTGGATTTATTATTTTGCTAAATCTAAAAAAATAAAGCCAGTTCTGATTTTTCCTGGGTTTATGCCTATTAAAACTATTATAGCTGAGGAGCACTTACTCAAAGTAAGCTTTTGCTTGCTAGCAAGTCTAAGATCTTTTCCATTGGCTTTAATTGCTTTCTCCATGTGAAATGGCTTATTACATGAAGTTCTGTATTTTTCTTATTGAAACATCTAACAAAATGATTTTTCTTTCCACCTATTCACAATTTTTGTGTAATTCATAATTACTTAGAAGTAATTTCTAACCTGAAGTAAAAAAAGTAGGGGGTTAGGTTTGGTTTGTTTGGGTTTTTATAATAATCTTTTTGCTCTCAAATCAGGAGGGAAAGAGTTATATACAGAAGAAACTACATATTTGTAATATATAAATGTCCTTCTAAGTGAATATAAGACTTATTAGGAATTTTTATTTCTTTGTCATACACTGTGGGAAGAAAACTGTGGGACCTTCATAAAGTCTAGACATTCTACCAAGTTTGTGTAAACAATATTTTATTACCTAGAAAGTTTAAACATCTTTCTGAGATGAGGGAAGGTAAGAAAGAAAAGAGATTAGAAGTACTTCTAGAAATTGCTCACACATGTAAACGTTTGAACAGAAGTATCTATTCTGTACTGTGGATTTCAAAGCCAAACAAAATAAAAACATCACTAGACTTTTATGGTTCATTTAATTATGTAGCAGATAGAAATGCTGCTGTGCCAACCTATTATCTTATTCATTCATGGTATTACAGTCCCAGAAAATAGTATTATAATCATGTCATTAAAAATATGCTGCTTTCTAAGGCAGCAACAAAGAAAAAACTTATTCAGATTCAGATCTATACATCCAAATGCTACTTTTCTGGAGTTCAGACATGAACAAGGCACTGAAGTTCCCTTTTAGAATCAACGGTGCTCTGATCAGCACTGTCAGTAGTCTGGAGACATATTCAGTTGACAGGGTGAATTTTAGACTAAAGTGGGGCATTTTAAAGATGGTTCCCTGCCTTTGAGAGTTGAATGTCATGTTGCAAAGAGATGATAAAAAATCGCCTCAATTCAAAGCCCAAAAATATCTAAAAAGCATAAATGTGATGAATAACCGGAATCACAATACATCTGTACTCTTCACAACAATAGAAAGCATGACTCTATGTCTTAACAGCCATTTGCTGACCTGGAAGCACAAGCCAAAACAAATAAAGCTACCACTGTACAACATGCTATACCTTAAAACTTGTTCTAGAACATACTTTACCTTGTAGAAATATCATAGAACACACTTTACCTTGTGGATATATCAGTTAATGGATGGGCATATAAGAGAACATAATAACAGTATATATATGAATTACCTTTGTTTCACACAAGGTTTTAAGGGTGGAATACAAAATAGCCGAATGATGTGAAATTCCCACTGCAATACTTTTAAAATGTTACTGGAGAAATCATTCTGAATATAAGGAATTATTTAAAACATACCACTGAATAAATATAAATTTAACTTTGTAACATGACAGCCTCTTCATGGTTTCTGAATTGTAATTGTCATCCCTTATGGTAAGTCTCTTATTCTTTCATTCTCTGAACACTTTAATGCTTTGCCTGATTATTATCAAGGACAACCAAAGTCATGGAGATGCAGAGCGCTTATTCAGTAATTTTAGTTCTTCTTGCATCATATCAATAACTTCTTTCTTGGCTTACACCCAAAGAAAAGAAAAGCTAAAGATGACTCAAAAGAGAATACAGTGAATTTTTCTTAGTGGTAAATAAAGTTAGGAACTGTGGTAAGAAACTTTTATTCTACAAACTCTTTAAATAGTCTGAATATAAAATGTAGTCACAGAAAAATAAAAATAGGCTATACTAGATAAATAAATAAATTTAATGTAACAAACAAGCACACAAGAAGCTCAGAGTTAGAAAGATGAGCTACAACTTGTGTAGAATGAAATAAATAGAATGTAAATAGAAAAGAAGATAAACTACACGTACCTTAATTAACTGTGGAGTACATTTAACGAATAAGCGATGCAGAAAAGATCAATGAATCAGTTATGATGTTCTGATCTGTAGAATGTAAGAGTTATGACTCTCCAGTAGGATAGTAGCATAGACCAAAATAAGGCAAGAAGAAATTACTAGTTAAATTAGATTGTAAGATGCCTTGGTGAAGCTGTGGCATGTAAAGACTTAAAATATTGTTTTAACTACCAGTGATGATTGCTCAGCTCTTCTCTTGTAAGAGATTTAGAAGTAGTATTACATCTATAAATAAAATGAGGAAAAAAAAAGGACTCAATAATTAATTAATAAGAAGTTTCTTTAGCTTCAACACTGCAGAAAATGAGAAAAAAAACCTATGAATGCTGAGTTAAATATCTAAATTTGATAAAAATGTACCGTGAGGATAAAGATAGAGTTGTCAGGAATCATCAAGTAGGGATTTGTCAAGAATTTACTGTGTGAAACTAATTTAATTTAGTCTTTTCTTAGAAAACCTGGCAGAGTTCATAAAAGAAGTACTAAAACTGATTCACTTTGACTAGCGGAACTTTGGTTTAAATGACATTTTCATAAAAAATACTTATGAAGAAGGTAAAATAACTCAGAAGGTGAATGTATAATCAAGAAAATAACTTCACATTTAGGTTATCAGACTGTCTTTCTAGTGAGGATTCATGGGGACCTATGCTGGAATTTGTTTTGCTCAGTATTTTTAGCTGTAGTTTTGGTAGAACTGGAAGCATACTTAAAAATTTCCAAATGACACGAAACAGTAGGGAGTGCAAGCTCTCTGAATTGTAGTTTTTGAATTCAAAATTATCTTAATAATATGAGAAATGGTTTCAAATCAGTGGGTGAAATCTAAAAAAAGATGACAAGAGGGTAAGGGATGGGATGAGAGAATATTTCAGTTGGAAGAGACCTGCAGTGATCATCTAGCCCAGCTTTCTGAAGACTTCAGGACTGACAAAAGGTTAAATCAGGTTGCTGTGGGTATTGTCCAAATAGCTGTTTAACACTGACAGGCTTGAGATATCTACCACCTCTCTAGAAAGCCTATTCCAGGGTTTGACTTCCCCATAAGTAAAGAAATGTTTTCTAACATCTTGTCTGAGTCTCCCCTGTTGCAGCTTTGAACTGTCCTTTCTATTGGATTATAGGCAGAAGAGATAAGTACCTCCCTCACTACTTTCCCACCTCAGGAAATTGCAGAGCAAAAAGGTCATGTGTCAGTTTCCTTTTCTCCAAATTAGAAAATCACAGAACCCTCAAACACTCCTTGAAGTACATTTCTTCCAGCCCTCTCATGGTTTGTTACCCTTCTCTTTTGATAGGCTTGTTATACTTCATTTGATACACTGTAAGATCCAATTTGCAGTATATATTGCTGATAGTCTGTCAACAGAACATTTTTTTAAAATTAAGAGACAAAATGTCAATATATTTTTGTGAATTATTGCAATGAAAACTTCACAAGAGTTTGAAAATTTATTAGAAAAATTATTAAAAAGTAACTGCAATCAGCATGCATTGCAGGATTTTCTAAATTTAATCGAATTTTCACCTAAATTTACACAGCCCTATTCAAGTGATAACAAGTAAAAATATCAAACTATCACCAAACTCAGATTAGTGATATCAAAGAAATATAAAAATGGATGTTGTATAATACAAGGAAAGAAAATCTACCTGGCTGTCAGTAAGATTGTTGAGAATTTCCCTCATAATTATACCATTTACTGCTCCATGTTAATTATTCAACACTCTCCTTACCTTGTCAAATATTTAGAGAATATTTGAATTTCATCAGCATTCCCTAAAATGCATCTGGTGAAAGAATTAGTAATAGTCTACTTTGCAAACTTCATGCATAATCACTTTCATAACTTAAGCTGCTGGAACTCAGTGGTATATAGGAGGATTGCCCGTATGTTTTAATTGCCCTTTTCCCATTAAACTCTGGGAATCTATAAAGTCTATAATTTACAGGTTGCAGCTACATTAACTTGAATTCAAGTCAGCAGTCTCATAACAAATTGACTATGTATGTTTGAAAAACATTTGCACAAACTTAGCAAGATAATATTGCATTTGTATATTCGGTACTAGAAATTTTTTTTGTGATAGTAAGGTTCCTTTTTTCAAATTTATTCCTGTGGTCATTTCTGTGAAGAATGAATTTCTTTTGCCTAAAATGTTCCGTATCATTGATTTTTCAGTACACAGATTTTAGTGCAGTACACATTCAGAAATGTGGAGTTCCTTTGTTTGATAAAATTGAGAGTCCTGAGACTTCCTGAACTACCTACGATGGTCATGTTACTGAATTTTTTTAAAAAAAATTCTTATATTTACTTTTAGAAAAATACATCAATTTAGAATAAGTTATGTTAAGACTTTTTTATACATATTATACTACAAAACTCACTGCAGGCCACAATCTCCAAAGATTATGACTAAATCTTACAAAATACTTTCAAGATTTACCTGTCTGTTCACATGGTTAGATTTTAGTTACGCACAGGGTCAGAAATCCAGAATTTCAGAATAATGTGCATTTCCGTCTTGACCAGTTTTGAGGAGTGCATGTGTATAGTTAGGGAAAAATAGTGGGGAAGGGGAAGAGGAAGAGAGAAAAAAAGAAGAAAGAAATAAACTAGGAAAATAAAAACCTCAGCTGAAATATGATAGAAGAAGAGAGTGGGTGAGACACCCCAATTCTGGGACTGTGGTATTTTTGTCTTACATTAGACCAACATTATTCTATGGAAGTTATGCAAGAGAGCAACCACAGCTGGTGTGAATCTCTAAATTATTCCAGGTTTCCTCTGAATCAATAAACTGAAACACAGATTCCTCTATAAAATACTTTTTAAAAATGTGTTAGCAGCATTACAGCTTTAGCTGTGTGCTTCCGTAGGGACCTTGAACAAAGAAAGACATCAGCAACTGTACCCTTAAATCAAAGTTCCCCACCCATCACACAAGAACTCAGATCAATGGTAATATTGGAGTCAGGGGTCCTTCCTCTCTTCATTGTGTCTTTTTATCATGTCTAGGTGGGGTGTTCCATTTCTTATCTCTTAAAGGTTGTGGCTTCTGCTGATCGTTGTAGCCTCTTTACCTTCTGACTTGAGCCAGCTCGGGGGCGGCCTTCTACTTAAATAAAAAAATGATAACATATCTAGGTGAAAGTTCACCATCTAAGGCTTCACCAAATTTAGCTACCAGTAGTACGCAGGATCTACAACTGATAAATGAGATAAGCAGAGGCTGAACTTCAGACTCTTTTCCTATATAAGCACAACATTTAGGTTATCATTATGATTTCCACTGTTCTTCTCCAGCTTCTATGAAACATAGTCTTACACAAACAGTACTAAAATTTAAAGGTGAATTATGAAGACTGAACCTAGAGAGAAAATACTTTTGTGAAACAGGTTCTAATCTGAAAACCACTGTGGATCTGAAACTCTCACTTCCTAGTCTAAAAATAAATAATAACTATGCATCTAAGTGATTCTGCTGAAATTTTACTGAAAGGATGGATTCTAACATCATCACCACAACACCTGAATTAAAAAGACTGGATTCTGGTGAATTTATCTATTGCATTTTATTGGTCACGTCCTTGTCAAAGGAGTGAGAACCTAAATGCATCTCATTTCCTTCCTCCAACAGGGGGTATTTATATCTATCACATTGCATTACTTTCCAAGTTGAACAAAGCCTTAATCATACTATTTTAATTGCCCCCTGCACCTGAAGCAGACTACACAGAAAATAATATTTTCATATGGAATGTTTTGCTGGAAAGATCAGTCTGCTTTAGACTGGGACATTTTCAGATACTGCAACCCTATAAATCACAAAGCTCTTAAGAAAAATATTTGAATATTTTCATACTTAAAATGAGAATAATCATGCGTAGGAATCTAGATGACACTGCAGCCTAGCATTAAATTAAATCTCAGTTAAGTTAAATGGAAAAGAAAAATCACTCTACCTTCTTTAATACCGTAGATTCCAAAACATTTAAATGAATATTAGATGTTTCTGGTACCTCTTACCTGGGTAAGACAGATACATTCTGGATGTGTTAGGCCATCACAATGGTTATTTAACCAGATTCCCTACAGCCACAATGCAGCCACAGGTTCAGTGGCATTTATCACACTCTAGGATTAGAAATACATAGAGGTCAGTTTGATAGGCTTTAAGTCCAGAGGAGAGATGGTATTTCCTGTGCTTTTTTGATAGGTTTTAATAAGATTTAGAAATCTTTTGTCCATATCACTATAAATACCAGCTCAATTTTCTCATACTGCTTGAACCTGGTGAAAACATCCTCCTGAAAAGGAAGCCAAAATCATATATAGGGGCAGAAAATGAAACATAGTCACAGTAACCATTGCACATCAGTACACGAGAAGAATCTTCACAAATTACTCATAAATTACCTACTTGCCTAAAAATATAAATAAATCTTGGACATTTTAAAGATCCAACTGCGTAAAGTCCTGAACTGCTTAGAGCAGGACATGGGACTTCAGTGTATTTAAACCTAAAATATGGAAAGGAAATGCAGACGCCAAGGATTCCTCTATTTGAAACAAAATGAAAAGGTGTAACCTTCCACTCCTAATTTACAGTGCTGTGAAATACCATCTTTCTCTGACGTTTTAAGTTATATGTGGAGCTATCTACACAAAAAAGTGTCATACCTATAGTCCCCATCCTGAAACAGCTGATAATGGTGTGTTTAGCAGAAAGGATACCAAGGGCACTAGACAGAGCGCTTAAGAATGTTAAAAAAAAGTAACAGAAATGTTCTTCAGAGACCATTTGTTCAAAAAACCCCGAAAAATCTCAAGGTTTCATGAATAAGAATTTTTTTTTCAGTTTTCTTACACATAAAACCCCTCTATGGAAAAAAAAAAAAAAAAAAAAAAAAAAAAAGTTCACTACACTAGTAGAAGTTTTTCCAGATTAATACTCTTATTATTCATACTTTTACTGCATAAAATGATGCTTCAGTTCTGCTCATAAGCAGAGGTTCAAGGGGTGAGTTCAGGAACTCAGACACCTACTTATCCATAATTATCTCAATCCTTGCCTGGCTTCTGAAAATCTCCAAGTAACTCTCCAGAATGAATCTGCTTTAGAGGTACATCTTAATGGAATGGATGCAAGCCAGATAGAGCCATTTAGCCTCAGGGTCAGAGTTTTGCTACTAGACCATCTTTTATTTGACAATTTAGATATAGCTTAGCAAAATATTTTCTCATTTCATAATTCATATATTTTTGTTTTTTTAGGGAAGTTTGATATCATCACTGCAACATGTAGAAAATTGTGTTTCTCACGAAACCATTCTTAAGGGAATAATTATTATAATTAAGGCAGGTACATAATAGCCATGAGCAGAGACACTTTCGTCTAGACCAGGTTTCACAGACCATCCAACCCAGCTTTGAATGCTTACAGAGATGGGGCATCCACAACTACTCCGGACAATATTCATAGCCTCACATCTCTCACAGCAAAAAACTTCTTGCAAACATCTAATTGAAGTCTACTCTCTTCAAGTTTAAAACCATTCCAGCTTGTCCTATCACTTCAAGGCATTGTAAAAAGCCTTTAAAGATTGTTGGAAAAAATAAAACAACCTTAAAGAAGTAGTTTAAAAACTCACACACATTTAAACACTTATTTCACAAGGAATTCAAAATAATCACTCACAGAATATGTATATAACAGGTTGAAAGCTAAATACTAGTAATTTCAAACCCAAGTGCTATTTTGTTTAATATTTTAAAATATTTCATGATAGAAACATAGTCTTCATGATTTTCTCCTATGAAATAGACACACACACAAAACCCCCAAACCAAGACAACTGTGAAAATAAACACAGATATGAAGATGTTTATTTCAGTTTTTCCTTTATGTGGAATTAATATAAATAATTTTTAGGACCTGAGATTTGAAACTTAACACACAATATATCTGTGTTTATAAAATAGGCTAATGGAAAATTCCACATTTTTGGAATCTACAAACATTTTCCTAGCTGTATTCTCTATGGTGTTACAAATTTATGTAAGTCCTGTTAATTTTACGAGGGAAAAAGTATTACGAGGGTTTAATTTTACGAGGGGAAAAGTATTCTCAAATAATTGTGTCTTGTAACCAGTCCCTCTATGATATATTTTTATGACTTTTATGACATAAAGATAAGCCTTTAGTAAACAGAAAGTCTTAAGTACAAGCATACCTTTGGACATTTCATTAGCTAGTTAAGCTAATGAAAGCTGTAGGTAGTAAGTAACAGATTTAACATTCTGAATGGCTAGTAGAACCCTACCTTGGATCTCATATAGTGGTAACTATAATTAAATAATATCTTCTAATTGACTGAATAATGACACACACACCCTTTAGATGATTGAGGGGTGGTTGTATATTTGTTACTATGACTTAGCTTTACATAAAATTAGATCTTGTTTTGGGAGAACAATATACAAATGTTACAATCAAAAAAAGTGTGATGAGCGGCAGCAGAGGAAAACACTTTTATTAGCCATAGTCATGGAATTATTTGAGCTAGAAAAAATGGTGCTGGAACAGATGTTCTCATTCAGAAAAAGAGTTCTTGAAGCTCAGAGAAATAAAAAGCCTTAAAATTAGCCTATTCAGTTATTCTATACACTGAAAAATAACCATTTAGCAAACTCTTCCCTTCCCACCCTTCATCCCTGCCTCCTATTCCAAATACCTACAACAGAAGTTTCAATTTTAATGAATAAATCATAGCTTTCAGTAAGGCCTGAATCACTGTATCAGCCTACTTAAATTTAACACTACTGCTTTTGAGAACCAAGAAAACTTTACTAAAGTCAGAGAAAAATGGATGGCTGAGGAGAAGCATAATGTATTATGCACTGTAGCAGAAGGTGAACTTCTAAAGATAAGGAGAAAAAGCAGAAGCAGTTGTGGTTTGAAAAAGAAAGAGTGACAGTATTTTTCTCGCCGTCAGTGTTTGTCTTCTATATCACTTCCACTGAATATATTCACAGAAAGTATTTGCTCCTGCAGATGTAGAAACAAATACTAGATAAGAAATGTCTTGATGATTACAATAACAATCAAAGATTTAAAAAGCTTATAATAAAAGTATGCTGAGTAGTCATACACATTCAAGATTAGGCTGTCATAAGAAGAAAGTGTCAGTTATTATCTCGTTAGAGATTCCTACTATTAAAACAAACATCTTATTTTTTGGGTATATCCTACTAGCAGAGATAAAATTGATGAAGCTCAGAATACAGTTTTGATGAATCAGTAATTTGCACAGTTGCTTTTACATCCTTTTTGAAGGCCGGTACTAGAGGATGCTCTATACAGGATGTGTTAGATATACTGATAGAGAAGCAAATACCAACCATAAATCCACATCCATAGGAAAAGTCACAATCATGATTATATCTTATCACAATATCTAGTATTAATTATTTGAATTAGTAACCAAAAAATATTGTACATTTCTACTTGGCAGTTCCACAGGCTGCTGCTAGTTTGTTTTTCCCTCTCAGAGAACGATTTCTTCATTGAACCTGGCTGTCAAAGAAATTTGATAAAATTTTCAAGCTTGTAGTCTAACCTTTTTCTGGTAAATATTATGCCTGTATAATAGCATCCACATTAGAAATTTCCTTTTCTCTAAGGCCTGTAATTGAGTATAGTGACTGAAACTTAAGCAATTTATTTAAATGTATATGTTCAATCATGATGATTTCATTCTGTTTATCCATGGCAGAGAAGATTAATTTATGGCATCAAAATGGTTCAGAGGACTTAAATTCAATAGTGTTTTGCTGAAATGGGAGTAAAATGAGGAAGGAAGTACAAGATACAGAGGGCACAAAACTAGGAATGTTTTGTGTTCAACAGCATACAACTTATATCATTTTATATTTGTCTGAAACTAATAGACAGTCTCTGGTTTTCCATGTCAGGGTGCAGATGAATCAATATAGTGAGTAACAGAGATCTAATACACAGACAGCTCAATAGATTCAATTATAAATCAGAATATTTTAATTTAGGTTAAAAATGGCTGCATTTGAGAGTTAAACTTGACTGAAGTTTGCAAATCCATAAATGTATTGCTTTTACATCTATAGTACAATAGCATCTTTAAAAGTATTTTTTGTGAATAATACAACACTGTCTTTTGTTTATTACATTCTCCTTTCATTTCCTCAAATTACAGAGTATACTTTAACATAGAATTACTACCATTCCTTATCAATCAAACCTCCCCAAAGACAACAAAAAATGACAAATAAATATATTTTTGTGTACATTTATTGGAGTCCATACTGTAGAAGTGTATCAAACAGCTTATTCTGAACTGTGTTTAAAATAGAGGAAAACTGTACAAGGGTACACATGGAATAAATTCCTGAAAAAAAGAAAAGGAATTTCTGAATTACTGTTAGGAAAGTTTGAAATGGCATAGCATTTGCAGTGAGAGAAAACATGACAAAGGTAAGCAAATTTAATGCGATGATGTTATAAATTAATCAAATGTTGCTGACAATAGTTCCCATGCTGGAAGCAAAGAAAACAAGTCATCTTTGAGAAAAAGGGGATTGTATTCACATCCTGGGTGACCTTGAATAAAATTTAATGACTTTTATTAGGATAAGGATGAACATGATTTTTTTAGGACACCTCTGCATAGCAAAATATAAGTGTGATCAAGAGTTAGCATAATTTTCCTGACTTGTAAGTCTTTCAATATCAGCAATAAAGACATTAATATTTATGAATATACTGTGAGAAAGCAAATACTTCAGGATCAAGGATATTTCTTCAGATTTTTATTTTATGACTGTATTTTATTGTGTGACAGTGGTAATGACCACTTATTCTGACAAGACTGTGACTATGTGAAGTCCAAAACACATGAACAAGAGCAGACTCATACTTCATTTCTCCACTGATTCAGTTGTTTCTGGAGCAGTCACCACCCATCACAACTTTTTTCAATTAGATTCTACAGGTTCCTATTCTCTGACAGAACAATGATCAGTCAATAAACTTCTCATCACCTAAATATCACTTGTTTTATGCAGTATATACAACTCATCTATACATATGTGAATATGAATATATTTAAGGTACTCTAAGGCTCCTCATATATTTTATGTTAGGTGTACACTTTATATATTGCTGCATCATGGCAATTTCGTTGACAAAGAAACAAATTGTTTGGATCTTATCTGTTCCATAACTTATTTCCACATGTATATTCTACATGGCAACATAGATACAGTTTATTTTATAAATCATATATAGTTTATATATAGTATCTCTCTCATATATATATATATGTATATATATGTGTGTGTGTAGTTTATGTACTCACATGAGAATTAACAATCAAAGTATAAAGTGGCCTGTACTTTCCTTTTTTCTTTCTTTATGAAAAGTCATTACAATTGAGAAGTCCAAGCATAAAATAAAGATAAACATCACAGACCCTAAAAATTAACATGCCAGTCAGGTAAATTTTTTAAAATCTGCTGATGAGACAAATGATCAGATAAATAACATAAAAATGTATAAATTGTTAACTGGAGGGCTGGAATTCATTGCATTGCACTTATTTTCTTTCTTCCCTAACTTGCTTCTCAAAACTATAACACCGCTATTGTGGCTTGAGTAAATTGAGTATGCATTATATTTGATGATTTCATATTTTTCATTTTTAAAAAAATGTAACTCCAAATGTCTTAACATGGTTTGGTTAGAGAAGATGAGATGATTTTTTATTTTGCGGATGTCCTTCAAGCTACACAACACTAGGTGTTAGTGGGTTTACATGGCAAGGTTTTGGTAGCAGAACTACAGGTCACAGGCATGGCACCTGTAAGTAGAGGCCAGGAGCTTTTCTCATGTCCAAAAAAATTGGTTCCAGCCAAATCTAATATGGACCTCCGAAAAATGAAACAATCACTGTTTTGGTAGCACCTCTATGATAATGTATTTTAAGAAAGGCTAAAATCTGCCCTGAAACAGCAGATGGGAGAGAGGAATGAGAAAATTTGAGAGAAATAACCCTGCAGATACCAGGGTCATTGAAGAAGGAAGGGGAGGAGGTGCTCCAGGTGCCAGAGCAGAGAATCCCCAGCAGCCCATGGAGAAGGCTGTACTTATGCAGGTTGTTCCACTACACAGCAGGGAGGTCCATAGTGGAGCAGAGAATTTGGTAGTGAGGTTGAGCTCACAGGAACAAGGAAAGAGTCAAGGGAAGGTGTTTTAAGGTTTGCTCTTATTTCTCATTATTCTATTCTGATTTGGTTGGCAATAAAATAAATTAATTTCCCCAAGCTGAATTTGGTTTTGTATGTGATGGCAGTTGCTGGGTTATCTCCCTGTTGATGCCTTAGAAAGTCGACCTGGAACAGAGACTGGACAGAGCTAGAGAATAAAGTAGGTATTTATTGAAAAGCCTCCAGGATCCACCTTGGGCAAGACAGAAGCCTGACCAAGGCTGCACCCAGGGTGGACCAGGAGCCAACAGAAAATGGCTGCCTGGTCACGAGATGTTACATTTTTATAAGTTTTGGTCCATTTGCATATTGGAGTTTAATTGTCCAATTGCAGCTTCAGGATGCATGGTCCCATCTTTCTTGTTCCTCCCTCTGGTCCTCTGTTGTTGATGCTTTTGGGTCTGATGGTTGTCCTTGGTCCTCATCAAGAAAAGGATTTGTTTTGTCTACCTACCCTGTGAAGAGAGCTCACTAGCACTT
>VZUI01072129.1:7134-32759 GCA_013401135.1 Cettia cetti
CCAAAAAAAAAAAAAAAAAAAATCTTTCTGCTGCCTCTGCTCCCTGGACCTGGGGCCTGTCAGCTCTTCACTGCGCTCCTCCAGAGCAGCAAAATATTGGGAAATCTCTCCTTGATCCAACAGAGGGGACTCCACATCCCTGGGAATGTCCAAGGCCACTCTGCTCGAGTGGAAGATGTCCCTGCCATGGTCCTTAAGGTCCCTTGCAGCCCCAGCCAGCCTGGGATTGTGATTCCATCCCAATTCCATCCCGGCAGCACCAGGGGAGCGTTTGATGTCACAAACAACATCCACTTCTGTCTGCTCTGTTAAGGAAGAACTGAAATGAAAAGCTGGATAAAAACCCCCAGGATGCAGCCAGGCAGCCCACCTCCATTCCCATGGGAAGGTTTGAGTTAGAGGAGCTTGTGTTGCCGTGGCTGATTGCAATTACACCACGCGCTGGCTGGCTGGAAATAAAATGAAATTGCAACAGAGTTCCAGCTTTAATTGAAATTTCCTGGGATCTGTTATTACACGGCAGCGATTGTTCTGCAGCACTAATGAGCCTTTGCTCAGATGATTATCCAAGTGTCTCTCCAGTCGCTATTTCATTATTGTATTATTAATGATCAGATAGGATTGTCACAGCTGAGACGAAACCTGAACATCAGACAGCAGCCAGAGTACACAGACACTGCCTCCACACACCCCCTGCACTGCTGCTGTGCCAGCACAACATGAATACCAATTTTTTTGGAGGGGTGGGAGAAGGATTTGATATTTATTGGCACTCAGCTCCATTGTTCTGTAGGAATTCTGCCAGCTCGATGATAGTTTGGGTCCAGCTGGGAAGACTGGTGCTCTCCAGACTTTGTCTTTCAAGTCTTTTGTCATTTCTTGGTTTGCTCATTGAAGGGAAGATTTGGGTTGCTCATTGAAGGGTAGATTTGGGTTGCTCATTGAAGGGTAGATTTGGGTTGCTCATTGAAGGGAAGATTTGGGTTGCTCATTGAAGATTTTTGTTTGGTCATTCAGTGAAACAAGGGTTGTCACCTTCCCATTTCCTTATGGATTTCAAGAGCCTCCAGGATTCCCCCTGCTTGTCTGAGTTTCCTGGCCTGCATTAATCACTGAAAGAACTTGAATATTTAGGAACTTTAGAACTTTAATTTTTTTGAGCTGCTTCCCAGCCCACCTTCTGCTGCTTGGCAGGAATTCAGAGCCCCGTGTCCTCCCCCAGGCTGGCCTGTGTGCAGCCAGGCAGGATCCTGGGAGCTCTGGCTCGGAGTGAGGCTGGGCCAGCCCCGGGAGCTGCTCGTTTTGGGGAGATTCCCAGGATTTGGCAGGGCAGAGCAAAGCCTGGCTCGGTGCAGCCCCAGATGCTTTGGGAAGCAGCTTTCCCGTGCCTGCAGGAGGGGATTTGGAGGGGGAGCTGCTGCTGGAAGGACACGGTGACATCTGGGCTGTGTCACCGCTTTGAGGCGCATCCTCTGCCGCTGCTGGGCCTCTGATGGACACGAGGCAAAGGAGAGCTCTGGACGATCTCCCCATCCCAAAACACCACCAAACCAAAGGCCAGCATTCCCAGAAAAACCCTTTAGCAGGGTAGGATAAACCCTGGAAGTGCCCAAGGCCGGGCTGGGCAGGGCTTGGGGCAGCCTGGGATGGTGGAACTGGATGAGCTTTAAGGCCCCTTCCAACCCCAACCATCCCATGACTCTGTGAGACCCTCACAAAGGCACCAAAAAAGGGATAGTTTGGATCTTTTCCTACACCTGAAGTGCCTGTTTCACTCTCCAAGAGGAATAAACCCCATCCAGCCCTCCCTGCTCCTCACCCTTCCCTGAGCAACCAGAACATCCCCAACAGGAGGCACCCCCAAACCCTCCCCCACCAACCCTGCCCGTGTCCCTGGGCTGCTGCAATCCCTCGAATATTCAATTATTATTCCCACTTTTGGCCACAATTCAAGAGTTCTGCTTTTGCTGGGTTGTATTGTTTCGGAATTTATTTTTTTTTTCTCCCTAATTTCACAGGCTGCTTTTTTGCTGGGTGAAATCTCTCCTCTATTCCAGTGACTTCAGACGTGAAAAGGGAGCCAAAGTTCAAGGCTGAAGCTGGGTGACATTTCAGTTTCCTTGTGAAATGGATCCAGAACCAGAAAAGGAACAGTTTTAAACCAGCAGGAGGCAACTACAAAAATCAGGGTGAGCTGAGGGAAGGTCTGCAGTCAGCAGAAGAATATGTAAAAAATTCAGAACTGCCAAAACTTTATTTATTTTTGTCACTGCAATCACTTTTAATTTCTTTTCTTAAATTATTTTTTTTATCTTGCTGCTTCTACTTAAGCCAAACGTGGTGTTAACCCATGAGTGAAAGATAACAGCTCTCTTGGGGCTGCCTGAGTGCTTCAGCCTCTATTAATTTTTTACTGGGGCTTTGCTGCCCAAGATCCTGGTAATTGGACAAAAAAAAAAAAAAAAAAGACAAAAAAAAAAAGGCTGATTTGCATAATATTTGGATTTATTTGAAATAAATATTCCAATATTTGGATAACCTTCTTCACCCAGCATTGCAGGAAATTTTGCTGTCTTTATGGAGGAAAATCCACTGGGTAAGTGCTTGGTATTGTTCTTCGTGCTGGGAAAAGAAAAACAGAAATGTCCAGGAATAATTTCCATAAAATGCTAACAGAGACTCCTGCTCTTCTTTCCCTCCTCTCCCACAATCACACCATTAGATCATTATGGTCTATCAATTTGTCAGATTTCAGCAATTTCTTCCTTTAAGGCTCCGAGATGAACAGCCACTAAAAAGGCCTAAAACCGGAGAAAAATCATTTCGCAAAAACAATTGCTCCATTTGGGTGTCAAAACACACAATATTCTCCTCCTTGGGAAGAACATTTGCTAAAAAATCACATCCCCCTCAGCAGCAATCATTTCCCCCCGTGATTCTGGCACTTTGTGGTGGTGGATCTCTTTCCTGGCAGTGATAACAGAGCTTTAATTTCTGTTGTTTGATTTTTGGGAGGCTCCACCTTTAAATCCTCGCCCGTTCCAAGCGTCCCTGTAAATTTATTTAATCTGCATATGCACACACGTGGCTGGGAGCTGGCTGAGGTTGGAGAGGGAGATTCCAGCAGCTCCTGCTTTCCCAGCTTGCCAGGAAATCCATGTCCTGGGGTGCATCAAGAGTGACCAAAAAGAGGGTGATTGTCCCCATTTTCTCTGCCCTTGTGAGCCCCTCCTGTGTCCAGTAAAGACTTGGATCTGTTGGGATGAGTCCATGAGGATGATCACAAGGTTGGGGAGGAGAAAGACTCCAAGGAGAGCTCAGAGCCCCTTCCAGATCCTAAAGGAGCTCCCAGAGAGCTGGAGAGGGACTGAGGGCAAGGCATGGGGGGACAGGACACAGGGAATGGCCCCAAAACAAAGGAGAGTTTGTTTAGGTTAGAAATTAGGAAGAAATTCTTTGAGGGTGGTCAGAGGGTGCCCAGAGGAGCTGTGGCTGCCCCTGGATCCCTGGGAGTGTCCCAGGCCAGGCTGGAGCACCCTGGGACAGTGGAAGGGCTCCCTGCCCATGGGTAGGGTGGGACTGGAGGAGTTTTGAGGTCTCTTCCACCCCAAACCACTCTGGGACTGTGGGATTCCAAGCCTGGATGCTGCCAGCAGCACCTGAGCCGTGTCCAAGGCCGGATTTGGGTTCCCAAACTCTCCCTGTCGAGCTGCAGGGCAGCCCAAGGGCTCTGGGATTCCATCAGCACGAAATGAAGATGTGATGAGGAGACAACACTGTATTAAATCCTGGCCAGGGCTGGCTCCCAGGGGGGAGCAGAGCAGCCCTGATCCATGACTTCAGCTAAATGTGTTTTCTCCAGGTTCTCCAGGCTATTCCCTGCATCCCCAGGCCATTAGCCAGCCGTGCTGGCAGGTCAGGGAAGACAAAAAGGTCCCTGCAGCTCCCATCTGCCCCAGCAGAAAGGATGAGCTGATTATGTTCTACATTCAATCAGCAGAAAGAATCAATCTGTAATTAAGAGACTCCTCTCCCACCCCTCTGTCAGGATTTTTGCCTCTTCTCCCCTTCCACCCCCACCAAACCTTCCAGCACAAAGTCAATTTAATGAGATTTCTCAGTAACAAATGACCAGTTTGTAATAATTATATTTTCTTCTGCAATTGCTGTAGAAATGATTTAAAGCAGAGAAGGCTCCAATTTATTAAGCATCAAATTTTCTGCGGTGAACTTTTAACTACGAGGAGAGCCTGGAGCCTTGAGGGAGCTCTCCTCCCCCACGCTGGGCTTTGCCTTGGCCCTGAAATATTGATGGCTTGGAGATCAAGGTTTGACTCCTTGATGAAAATAAATGAATCCTCTGTCAGGCAGAGCCCAGCTGCATTTTCTACCCTTTCATCGAGGGGATGGGGTAAGAAGTGGTGCAGGGAAGAACAAACCCATCCTTAAGCTGTTCCAGCTTTTCCTAATTAATATTTGCAGGTGAAGGTTTAATTGCTGCACCTCTCACAGGCTGTCAGGGAAAAATCCAAAGCTGGGGAAGCTCTGGGCTGACAGGGATGCAGAGAACACAACATTCATCCTGAAAAACATCAGACTCGTGGCTCCTAAACCTTGGAAAACCAAAATCCTGCTTCATCTGTGCTCCCAAGCGTTTGCAGCTCATCATTGGACTGAATTTAGGGGGAAAAACCTTGAAGAGGAGGATTTATTCCTCTCAGGACACAGCTCCACACTGACAACATTCCCTGTCCTGGTGTCTCATGATCTTGGCTTTCCCTCAGGATTCCCACCCTGCCATTCAAATTAAACTCTTACAAATCCAAAATCTCCACAAATTATTCTACTTTTTCACCAACCTGGCAGCTGGACTTGAGGGAGAACATCTGGGGGAGGCTTAGAACAACATCCCAGCTTCAATCCTTCACTGCAAACTCACTTTATTGGCTTTGATAAACCACAGCTCTCAAGTTCTGCAATCATTTCTGCTCCAGAAAGATGCCACAGCCACACGAGTTATTTAAAGCCCAGGAAGAAGTGAAAATTCAAACTTTTTCCAACTATTGCACTGTCTCAGCAGCCTCCTAATTAGTGGAAGTTTCATCCCATTCTGTACCTGGAGAGCAGCAGGACCAGAGCAGGGAGGATCTTGCCTGGAATTTGTTGTGGTTAGGCAGGAAATTCCCCAGGGCCAGGTTTTATTTGGAGTTTTCCCCAGATTTCCTGTGCAGTCAGGGCCCTCCTGGGACTGCTGCAATCCATAATTAATAAAGGAAGAAGGGGTTTTTTTGCCTCTGAACTTTGAGAGAGTAAAATAGAAGTGGATTTTTAATTGGAGTAATTTACTATATTTAGGTCTGAGTTATATTTTAGTACTCTGTTAATATTAAGATTAATTTCTGTATGGTTTAGTTTAAGTTTAGGTTAACTATTGCTCAGTTAAATCATGTTATTTTAAGTTCTGTTAAATTTGAGCCCTGTTAAGTTTAGGTTACTTTTAAGTTTTGATAACTTAAAGTTTTACAAAGTTTAGATGATATTAGATCTATATCCTATTAATTTAAAGTTTTATTACAAGTAAGTTTTATCAAGTTGTTAATATAAATCAGCATCCTGAGACCTCCCAAAACCGGGCTGCAAAGTTCACAGAATCCCAGAAGGGGTGGGAAGGGACCTTAAAGGTAATTAATTAAAATCTGACTCTGTTATAATTTGGGGTCAGTTTGGCCCCAGGCTGTGCCAGAGGAGGTTCAAGTTGGAAATCAGCAGGAATTGTCCAGCTTTTGGAAAGTCATGGGGTAATTCCAACCCAACAGGGCCATTTTTGCTAAAAACGAGGATTTTCAAAGAATTTGGTTTTGTTTTTTGGAGCTACCCACGGCAGCTGATCCTTCCCATTTCCCTGTCTCCCAGGGTGGAGGGAATGGGTGCAAACACTGGAATTAACTCATCAGAACCAACTGGGAGAGACAGAACAAGCCCTGCTCACGGGGGAGGCGATGATTTTAATCAGATTTAATCCCATTCCATGAAAGATGATGAAAAAATCACCATGCAGAGCTGCTGACAGGGAGGGGGTGCTGACTTTGGCCTGTGGGATCCATGGAAAAACAGCTTTTCCACACCTCCCAGAGACAGAGCAGCTAGGAAAGAGAAAAGCACAGATGAAAGGAGCTGGGGAAATTGGCACAATTAGATTTTTTTTTTTTTTCTCTGTTTAATACCAGTGAAAGACGAGGTCAGGAGTTTGAACCTGCACATTGTTTACCCAGGGCTGTGGAAATCCAGCTTTCCTCTCAAAGCACACTTGTTACACCAACCTCCAGCGAGCCTAAAAAGCCTGTTAATTTAATTAATTATCCCCGGTAAATGGGCCCCTGAGGGCTCCCAGAGGTAAAATGCATCTTGGCAAGGAAACAACAGAACTGACAGGAGCATCTGCCTTGCAGAGAATTACAGTGCCCACCTCGAGATGCTCGGTGGAGCAGCAGCCAGGTGTCCCTGCTCCTTCCCTGAGTGCTTCCTGTGGCAAAAACACTGAAAATTCCACTTTGGGGCAGCTTTTTGTGTGGTTACATCCACTCTTTGGGGGGTTAGAAACCCGAAAATCAGGGTTTCATGTGTGTGGCTTGAAATTTTCTGCACACAAACTCATCCTGCTCAGGCAGGTTTGGGTTAAAACAATCAATTTTTGCTTTTTTAACAGGATAAATTCAAGTCACACCCAGGGAAAGGGACTTAGGTGTCCCTGCTCCTTCCCTGAGTGTTTCTTATGGCACAAATACTGAAAATTCCACTTTGGGGCAGCTTTTTGTGTGGTTACATCCACTCTTTGGGGGGTTAGAAACCCAAAAATCAGGGTTTCATGTGTGTGGCTTGAAAATTTCTGCATAGAAGCACGTCCTGCCCTGACAGGTTTGGGTTAAGACAATCAAATTTTGCTTTTTTAATGGGATAAACTCAAGTCACACCCAGGGAAAGGGACTTAGGTGTCCCTGCTCCTCCCCTGACTGTTTCTCGTGGCAAAAATACTGAAAATTCCACTTTTGGGCAGCTTTTTGTGAGGTCATATCCACTCTTTGCCAGCTTTGTGTACATTCACACAAGTCACACATTCAAAAATCAGAGTTTCATGTGTGTGGCTTGAAAATTTCTGCACAGAAGCACGTCCTGCCCTGGCAGGTTTGGGTTAAGACAATCAATTTTTGCTTTTTTAACAGGATAAGTTCAAGTCACACCCAGGGAAAGGCACTTAGGTGTCCCTGCTCCTCCCCTGAATGTTTCCCATAGCAAAAATACTGAAAATTCCACTTTTGGGCAGCTTTTTGTGCTGTCACATCTACTATTTGGGGGTCACACACTCAAAAATCAGGGTTTCATTTGTGTGGCTTGAAAATTTCTGCACAGAAGCACATCCTGCTCTGGCAGGTTTGGGTTAAAACAATCAAATTTTGCTTTTTTTAACAGGATAATCTCAAGTCACACCCAGGGAAGGGGATTGGGGTTCATCCAGGCATTTTCAGGAGCTGAGGGATGGAAGTGATGCCTCGTTTTTGCAGTTTGGGGGGTCAGCAGGCAGCTGAGAGGAGTGAGCTGGGTGAATCCAGTGACTCTCCTCAGGGAAGCTTTGCCAACATCTGGAAGTTGAAGATCCAGCTCAGAGCCCCTGGCACGGTCATTTTACAGATTTTTCTGCAAAGATTTTGGCTCCTTTACCTGGGGGAAACCCTAAAGGCCCTGTTTTATTGCTTTTCCTCACACCCCATCCACACTTCGCTGATTTGAATTTAATTTTATTATTTTTTTACCTCTGAGAAAAGAGGACGCAAAACTCTACAACATTTTAACAACTCCTGGATTCCTGTTACCCTGTAAACCCCTAAAAACTTCATTTGACCTCACTCTTGCTGCCATTTGAGATTTCCTCATTAATAATTTCATTTTTTTTTAGCACCAACACCTCCGTGGGACTTCCACTTTAGCAACCCAGGAGCCCAGCAGCAAATGACTGATTATCCCCAGCTTAACGAGCAAGAGGACAAACAATAAAAGAGCAAGGATAATGCATCATGAAATGTGCTTTGTTCATTCATTTGACAACTGCAGTTTAGTTGTAATTAATTATGATAATACTTCATGGCACACCAGTTAATGTTCTGGAGGGTAATTTGTTCAAGTCTCAGGAACGCCAGGCCTGCCCTCCGGCCTCGTGCTGCTAAATTTGGATTATGTAGGGACAAAAAAATCTGATTTTTTTTGGGGGGTGAGCACAGAGGACACTGTGGGGGGAGGGTAAAAATTAAAATCTGCCCTGGGAAACCTCTCAGGGTTACAGGGATTGGGGTTTGGCAGCTCTGAGCTCGATGTTTGGATTAAATGTGAGGGTTTGCACAGATCTCTGTCACTGTGAAGCCAACAGCTCTGCTGCTGCCATTCTCACCCTCCTGCCACGTGTTTATAACTCAAAATATCTGCAATTACTGCCCAAATCTGGCTGCTGGGCAGAGCCCAGGCTGGAAAATTTGGGTTTTTTGTGTTAAAAGGTGCTGACCCTCAAGCAAGCAGCACAACTGACTCGAGACCTTAAGACAGGCTCCCAGAATTGAGTAATTGTGTCGCTGCTGGGCACGAAATGGAGAGCTTGACTGCAAAGGTAGAAGAAAATCAGGTTTTATTTACAATTCTCACTGCCTTTTTATAACCCTAAGAAAGCACATAAAATAAACACCTCTCTCTGTTGGTTAAATAATAGAAACAACAGCTGGGAGAGGAGTTATTAGGAGAACTTAGAAATATTATGGAAAATAAAAGAGTTGTTTACATGCACAGTCCTTGGGAGAATGAATTTCCTCAAGGGAAGAAAAAAACCAGCCTGAAAACTTCACAGGCTCAGAAAATCAGAGCCCCTTAAGAGCACATGGGATGGGGGTGTGTAGTTTGAATAATAGGGTGAAAAATTCAGATTTAAGGTTTTAGTGTATAGCAATACATGTGAATTTTAAAAAAAACCCTTTAAATGTTGCCTAAGTCCTTCTTTTTCACCTTCTTCCTTCTTCTTCTTCATAAGTTTAAACAGTTTTCTGTAATTAAGTAAAAAAGTCCACATTCCAAACATTAAATAGTCATTATTCAATCAAAAATATAAATATCACCTTATTATTAAGTAATTATCACTTAAATAACCTTAAAAATAGTTAAAAGCTCATTTCTCTGACTTACTAGTCAAAGCTCAGAACTCATAAGTCTGTAAATAAATTAAAAAGAATAGATAAATAAAAAATAATGCAAATAATAAAAGTAATAAAGAATAATAAAAATAATAAGAATTAAAAACAATTAAGAATAAAATAATAAAATAATAAAAAGTATTAAAAGTATAAAAATTATAAAAATATAATTAAGAAAAATAATTATGGCTAAAATAAAATAATTACCTAATTACATAATTAAATAATAAAAATAATAAAATATTAAAAATTAAAATTATAAAAATACAAATATTTAAAATAATTAAAGTCATTACATTAATTAAAATAATTACAAAAACCAAACATCCAAATCCAAACACAAACCTACATTTTCCATATTATCTATCTCAACCTTAAAAAAAAAAAAAAAAAACAAATAAATTTAAAAAAACCCCCAAAATAAAAATAAAAGGTGCCCTGTGTGAGCATTTTGTTCTCCCTTCCCAGAATCAGAAATTTTCAAATTCCATGGGAGGGTTAAAAACTTCCCTGAGCCCCCCCTGTCCCTGCCCTTCCAGGGATTGGGGCTCCTTCCTCTTGTTCATGCAGCAGATTTGGGGGTTTGTCCTTGCTCCATCATGGAGACAAAAGAAAGGGAAAAAAAATTATAAAATATATAAAAAATCTATATAAATTTATATATTTATAAAATATATAAAAAAGGCAGAGCTGCTTTTGGAAAATGTGAATTAACTGCAGGTCAAAGAGAAATGGGAGGGATTTGCTGAGCAATCAGTTCAGGATCCTTCTGTTTAATTAGCAAATTCTTTAATGATCCTTCTAATAAGCTGCAGGAGCGCGGGTGCATCTCTCAGAGATTACACAGAAATCCTCTCCTCACCAAGCTCTGGGAGACCCAGGACAGCTCCACAAGACCCAAAAAAATCCAACCCAGATGCACTCTGGATGTGAAAAATGTGCAATGTGGAAATTTTAGCTGGAATTTTTAGGATTTCTGCAGTTGTTCACATTTCTGTCTCAAGCTCTGCTGCAATTTTGGAGTGACCTTGACGAGCCCCTGATTTTCTCTCCCCCTCACCACAAATTTCTTTCTCTTGCCCAAATTTTCTGCAGGTCCTTTATGGTGGATTTGGGGAGCCTAAAGCTGTTCCAAACCACAATTAATGACAAATAGAGGCAGATTTTGGTCGAGCAGAATTATCAGGCTTCAGCAGGGATAACAATATCCAAATTTTCAGGTGAAAGCCTTTTGGAAAAGCAATTAGATAATAACAGACCTGGGCCAGAGTCATCAAAGACTTTTCATGCTGGGCTAGAAAATCAGGCCCCAAGAATGAATGGAGCTGGATTGGATTAAATAAAAGAAATTGGAGAAAATAAAAGAAATAACCTCCTCCCCAGCTCCTAGGTGGAACTGGGGCTTTACAGAGCTGTGAAAAAGCAATCACAGCGCTTTGTTTCAAAATTTCCTTCATTCCTCCCAGAATTTGCAATGAAAGCAGGAAATAGAAATCACCTCAGCCCACCCTCTGCCCCCACCAAGACTTTCTGCTTTGTTGCATTTCCCAGGAATTTGTCAGAAGAAAAAGCAGAAAGGCTGAAGAGGCCACAGGAGGATTTTCCTATGAAAAGCACTGGAAAATTCCAAGGAAAAGCATGGAAAAGTGTCCCTGTGATGTTGTGCAGGGGGTAAATCCTGCAAGGTCTGGAAGGCAAAGCCATCAACACTCAGTGCCTGCCCAGAGGTCCCCAAAATGCTGCAAATTTTAAAGAAAAACCAGAAAAAGAGAGACAAAAAACATTCCTGTGCCACCTGGAGATGTTCTGATTGCTCCTCTGCCTCCCTCCCCTCGCAGCAGAAACCTAAGGATTGATTTGGGGTTAAAAATGGAGATTTTGGGTGGCTTGGGGAAAGGGAGGAGTTGTGCAAAGAGCTGGGCTGTGATCTGTGAGTGATCCCAGCTCAGAGTGGAGCAGAGTCCATCCCTCCTGATGGGCCCAGGAGGAGATTCCTGGGCAGGGGAGAGCAGTTCCAGCCCAAACAGGCTTTTTACAACCTGATTTGTGCAGAACTCTTAATTTCCAGCAGGGCAAAATCCTGAGATCTTGATTCACCCTGGATTAACCAAATCACTCCACCACTGCTTCCCCATTTCCAGCGGCAAGGAAATGAGGTGCAGCCACAAGAAAATCCCAACAAACACACCAAGCCATCCCAAAATTCCCCAGCAGGTTGAGAATTAACTGAGGATCACGAGCAGGGAGGTGCTGGAGCTTCAACCCAACCCCTCTGGCCAAGCCCAGTTTAAACTGAGCTCGGTTTAATTTTTTATTTGACTCTGCTGCCGTCTCTCTTTTGATTTCCCCAGCACCTGTGATGATTAATATCAAAGTTGCTGCACTGCTGACATTCAAACCAAGCAATCTCAGTGGCTGGAATAAAAAAAAAGGAAGGTGGTGGGGTCAGCTCTCTGCCAGGCTCAGCCTCTTCTGCTGTTTACACTCATCCAGGGCAGAGCTGAACGCACAGGAAATATCAGCTCTGCTCACTGGCTTTTGGATTAAAGATAAAAGCTGAATATTTATCTTCTCTTCCAGGCTCTCTGAACTCCACAGGTCCATTAGCTCAGGGCAGGGAATCAGGAATGCCGTGGATTTAGGATCCCAACCCTTTTGAGTGCATCTCCCTTCCTTAAATAAATATTCTCCACATCTGAGAATCAAAACAAAAGAAGAATCACTGTGTGCATGTGTTGTTTTTTTTTTTTCTTCAAGCTTGAAAGAGGGGAAAAAAAACCCCCAAACAAGTAATTCAGCAAATATTACTAAAAATAAGGGTTTTATAAAACGAGTTGTGCTCTGCCTTTCTTCTTTTAAATTGTTTCTTCTCCCCCTTCTTCCCTTCCCTGACTGACAGCTCCCTGATAAGAGATTCCCTCAGTTGCTGACATTTTTTGTAATGTTTCATTCATGGCACTGCAAACTCCGGGGTCCCTCTGCAGCTCCTGAACTTTCTCCTCCTTTTCCCATTGTTCCAGGAGAAAAGATTGTCCCAGTCCCCTGGGAATGCCTCTCCCTGCAGTGCTTGGCTCTCCTAACTCCATCAACCCTCCAGCGACAGCAAAAATAGAGAGAAAAATCAGATTAGTGCAGAGCATAAATAACTTTTTGCTTTGTGCTTCTCCACCCAGCCGGGGTCGCTCTGCTCGTCCCGGGCACCACCAGAACCACAGAAGCTCCAGAGGATTCCTCCAGCATCCCCAAACCCCAGGATGGATCTGCAGAGCCAGGAGCTCCAAAGCTCCAGAGCTGATAAATCTCCCATTTGAAGCTCAGTGTGTCACTGCTCAGGCAACCCAAGGGATTGGAGCACTCGAGTGCAGATTAACTCCAATCAAACCCGACCTGAGATGAGAAGCAAATGTGAGACCACACATTCATTTGCTGGCAAACCATGGTTCCTTTCCAGCCCTGATCTCCATAAAATACTTTCCTTTGTTGTGCAAGCACAGCCTGGAGCACAAATTGAAACAAACCCTGATTTTCTCCAGGAGCCTGCACAGACACTGTGTTCTCCACCTTTATTTGTTTGCCAGAATTAGAAGCAGGAGCAGCAGGAAGGGAGGTGCTCCCCAGGTTGGAATTACATCCTTGGGGTTCCTTCCTGACAGGGTCAATCCAGGGGCTGGTGATGCACCCCAAACCATCACAGCTCGCCCAGCTTTGCTGTTCAGTCTCCCTGTTCCTGTGGCTTGGTTGTGGCAATGATTTAAATCAGAGCAGGAGGGGGAGAAACCTTTTCAGAGGAGATGTTGCTGCCTGGCTGGGCTGGGTTTGCCTCCAGTTTCTCTGAAAAGGAGAAAGAAATGTCCTTTCTAAATAATCCTAAATCCACTGTCAGCCTGGGCATTTGGGGCTAGAAATGCTGATTTTTTGATTCAGGGAGATCTCCAGGAATAAAAAGAGCGAGGGAGGGTTGGGTTTAGCTGCTAATCCTGACTTCCAGGCTCAGCTCCCAGAACCCACTGAGATATTTCAGGCAGAAACTTTGAAGCACCCCTTTGAAAGGATTAAGCTTCTCAGTAGGAAAAAGGCACTTGAAAGCCTCTAAAAATCCCTGGAAGTGTCCAAGGCCAGGTTGGACAGGGCTTGGAGCAGCCTGGGGTGGTGGAAGGTGTCGCTCATGGCATGGGGATGGGATTTAAAATCCCTTCCAACCCAAACTATTCCCCCTGGGAACTTCCAGGAACGCTTTTACTGCCCCCCTAAACCTTCCACAATCAGCAATCAGGGGATTTCTTTTTATAATTTTGGGTTGAGTTGAATATTCCAGAGGAGAAAGGCAGAACTCTCCAGTCCTACAGATGGAATCTAACAAGGAAAATCTGACTTCCAGCTATTTCCACATCCAGGAAGATTGGACACTTGTTACAGTGAAAAATCCTTAATTCCTGCACAAAGGAGATAAAAACAGGGATGAAATCTGGACTTCACCTTTGGACTGAACACAGCATTTCTGCAAAAAACCCAAAGTTCCTTCCTGGCCAACTGTGGGGCGTTAAATCAGTGCCTGATTCAGGACTGAAGAGAAAGGGAAAAACATTCCAGGCTGGACCAGCAGGGAACACATTCTGCAGGCTGGAAAGAGCAGCTTGCTCTGGCTAATTAATGTCTAATCAGGGCTAGAGCAGTAATTTTCTGCGTGGGGACCAATTTCCCCTGCACAGGTTTCCCCTGGGGCATCTTCTGCTCCCTTTGGATGGTCCCTGATTTGAGGTTTTTCATTTTAGCAAAGCAAAAACTTCAGCTTGGAAAAACCATCTGAAAGAGCATCAAGGGCCCAGTGTGTGGTTGGTGACTGCAGAGGAAAAGGAAAATAAAAGGAAGTTCATTCAGGCTCAAATCCAGCTTGGGATGGGCTTCAGAGGAATCTCTGGAAGCTTAACTGCCCAAAACCCACTCCTGTCCCCTTCCTGGCAGAGCCCACGGTGACAGCTGTGGCATTCCATACCCTGAGAGGGTTGGCCTGGAAGAATCCAGAATTTAGGTGCAAAAAAAACCAAAAACCCCACAAACATTTGGAAAGATGGACATGAAATAAACTAGCGTGAAAGTGGTGGCTGGGGAAACAAAACAAAAAACCCCCACAACACAAAAACAAAACCATCCAACCAAACAAAAAAACCCTCAAACTCAACCAACCAACCAAAAGAAAAAAAAAACAACCCAAAACCAAAGAAACAAAAAAACCACCCCAAAACAAACAAACAAACAAAAACCAAAATAAACCCCACACAAACAAACCCACCCAAAAAACAAACAAATAAAAAAAACCCAACAAAAAACTCCCAAAAAAACCTCAAAAGGCAGACAATTTGATAAAGTTCCAGAAAGTTGTTCCCCACTCAGAGAAACTCCAGTGCCTGAATAGGATATGGAAGCAAGGCTGGACAAAATCCTTCCTGGGAGCTGTCCAGCCGTGTGTTCCAGCTGAAATGCTCCTCCCAGAGGAGCTCTGCAGAGATTTTGGTTCCTCAGGTGCAGGCAGTGTTACCAGACAGCACAGAAAGTGCCCAAAGCCAGCCTGGCACTCCTGCTCCCATCGGGAAAATCGGGATAGCAGAACCCTCCTGCCTTACTGAGGTGGAAGGAGGAGAAAAAGATTAAAAATCCAGTGATTCTCCCCTAAATGCATCCCCTCAGGGCTCCTGGAGAGGCATTTTTAGCCTCCTGAGGATGCTCAGATGTGCTGGGGCTGGTGGTCACCCCGGAGGGAGCTGAACTCCAGGAATTTCTTTGGCAAACAGAGGGGAGGTGGGGAAATAGGTGGAGAAGAAGCAGGTCCAGCTCCACCTTGGCTCTGAAGCCGCTGTGAACTTGGCAGGAGAATGGGATTTGCTCTGAGCACCGTGTAAACGTGGAGTTGAGCAGAGAAGCAGAACGAGTTCAGCCAATAAATCCAGGAGCAGTTGGTCCTTGTGCTGTTTCACGCCTGGAATAAAACGTTTTCCACTCACCAAACCTCCTGCTCCATCCTCCAGCGCCCCATCCAAACCTCAGCCTCACCCCCAGCCCTAAAATCCGGGCCTGAAGAGCCTCTGAGAGGCACAGCACGAGAAATATCAATGTTTTGTCTCTGCAGCAGCCTGGAGCTGCCCCTAACCACAGCAAAACTCCGAGCACATCAAGTGGCTCTGCTCCAAGCTGGCACGAGGCACCAGGATTTCTCAGACAAGCTCACCAGGGCTGGGGAATTTTAATATCTTCTTCCCCTTACAAGTAATTTCCAGTGTTTATGCTCTGTGGAGCTCCTTAGGAGTGTCAGAGCAGAACAAATGTCATTTTTAATGGACTTGCTAAATCATAAAAACCATTTGGAAAATTGCATCTGATTAAAACATGAAAACGTTCCATTATTCACAGGGAGAAGGCAGCAGCTCCCAACAGTGGCTGCAGAAGAAATCTTGGCCCACAGGACTTCCCACCCCAGGAACTAAAAGCAATCTTCTGATCAGCTCCTGCCAAGCACAGAGGAGCTCTCCTGGAGAGAGGGAACAAAGCTCAGCATCTGTCACTTACATCCTTAATTCTTGCAGGGACACAGGAAAACGCACGACAATGGGAATTACAGGCACAGCTCCTGCGCTGTCAGGGCAATATTCAAATCCTCCCGAGATGGGGAGCACAGCTCCCTCTGGGAGGAGGCCAGCCCAGAATCTCTCCTTTCTAGGGTGGCTGTCACAAAGAATTTTAAATTATTTGTCCCAATTCACCCCCCCAAAAATTTTTTTAAAAGCCTCTTGCTGTACAAAAGGGGAGCAAAAATGGAAAATGCTGTTCCATCCAACAAAGCAGATGTGGCAACAGAGCACAAATCAGAGAGGGGCTGCTCTGGAGAGCAAACAGCTCTAAAGCATCCCCATCAAAATGCTGATTTCTCCCAGCCTTAGCTCTGCCTGTGCTCTCTAGATGGTGATGCAGAGTAATTAAGCTCGGGTTTAGCGGGCGTGTAACCTTTGGTGAGTGGATATTCTGAGAAGTGGCAGCAGATGATTTAGCCAGACGTGCCGCAGCAAGGTAGCTGCCCACACCCCGCATGTCAAACAAAGCATCAATCAAAGCTGCACTGCTGAGCTGCTCCTTCATTTTCAGGGGATTTGGGGAGTGCGTGTTCCTTCCTAAAAGCTTTTTAAAAGTTGTTATTATTATCATTATTATTATTATTGTATTTTAATTGAACTAAATCATGCAGCTTCAGGGGAAGATGTAAGTAAGGAAGCGAGATTATTTTTGGAGAAGGAAAACCGCTTCACTTGAAAAAGATCCAAACTTTCCCTGGCTCCTGAGAGGAGCCTGACTCCTGGTTTTCCAGTGGGATTTCAGAGCTGATATCTGAGCCTGAGGTCCCCAGAGCTGCTGATTTCCCTGCTGGGGGCTTCTCCACCCTGCCCTGATCCCTTATCAGGTGGAGATCCAGCGTTGGGACAGGGAATTCAGGATTATTCACTGCCCTGATTGATGCTCAGGATAAGAGAGGAGATGCCTCAGCGCCTCCAATTCCAGGCATTCAATAGGAAACAAACCCCGATCCAGCAGCGTTTCCACAGTGGAAATCTCTCCCGCAGAGGAATTCACCTCGCCTGGTAAGGATTCACCCGGAGCCAAGGGTTGTCGCAGGGATAAATTCATTCATTCCAAGGTGCTCTGACACCCTTGGATGGAGCTGTGGGGTGAGAATCACGCTCTCCGTGCTGCTGCAGCACTTTCAAACAGCTTCAGAGACACGCTGAAGTTCAGCTCAGACAAATTTCCTCCCCCTGCGCCGCACGGTTCTCATGCAGAGGTTAATAACTCCTGATATGTTCTGTGAACTCAGCATTTCTCCGGAATTTCAGCTTGATGTAGTGCCCTTTTCACCAGGAACACATTTCTCCCTGCCTGCCTTCCCTCCTGCTAATCAGTTTTATCAACACAGCCCCAGGTGAGGAATGGCTTTCAAGATGTGGAGACTGGGAGCTGGAAATTCCTGCTTAATGCAAGTGATGCCAGTCAACAGGAGCTTGTTAATGAGCTCCAAAAACGGGAATCGCAGCTGAGGCAAACCCAAAGAGCGCCGTCAATTTACCCCACAACACAGCCCGGCCTTGCAGCTCTATAAATTTCGGTGCCCTTTACAAAAAAAAAAAAAAAAAAAAAAAAAAAAACAAAATGTAAATCTTTTTTTTTTTTTTTTTTTTTTTTTTTTTTCTGGGAGATGAGAATATCAATTATATTGCTCTCTATCCTTCCCCACGAGGGTTGATGTGTCCCTCCCCAATTTCATCCCCGGGTTTTTGAGCGTGGGGGGGGATAATTTGAAGCAATGGAGTTTTCTTTCTGCTTCAAGAGGTGCAGGCACCCCCAGGTGAGGGACAGGGATGGACAATTCTCCCAATCCAAGTGTGCCAGGAACAACTTGGAGTGGACAGGACTGGCAAAAGTTCCTCCCATGCAGTAAAATGACTCAAAATAATCGATCTAAAAAATAATTGCGTCTTATAATCAAGAAGGAGCTCATGTTCATCAACTTCTCCAGGTTTTAATTAAGGATGGGGATCCTCGAGTGCTTCTTTCCAACACCTTTTCCAAGGGAAGACGGGCAACCAGCAGTACCTGTTCAAGGACTATTACTATTATGATCATTATTATTATTATTTGTTATTATTATTGTTGTTATTCACATTCCTTTCTGTGTTGGGACACCCCCACCTGAGCCCTGCCAATGAGCTTTTAGCAAAAGAAGTGAAGGGACCTCTGTGAAATCCCAAAAATAACCCTGAGCCAAGGCCAGGCCCGCTGCAGACAGAGCTGACAGCACAACTCAGAGGACAAGAATCACCATTTCTCTCTCCTCTATTCATTCCACTGGATTTACAAGCCAGCTCATTATTGGAGATCAACTTTGACCAAACTGGGGGGAGAAAAAAAATAATCAAGGTTTCTAAAGAAGCAAGAAATTAATTACACTGCAAACTCCACAAGAGAAGGCATCAGCAGTTTTCCTTTTAACTTCCTGCCCTTTCTTCCCCACAACTCCTGTTAATTTTGAGCCAGAGCCTTTCAAAGCTCCACCCTCCTGCAGGAAAGCCTGATGGAAACTAATTGATGTGAGAGAAATTCCAGCACGAAGGGGGAAAGTGCCTTTCTCCCCATCTATTATTCACACTTCGTGGAGAGAGAAGCTCAAATCGTGGGGATGAACTTCCCCTTCATCCTGCTAGCAGAAACTTGCCAAGTTCTTGCTCTGGAAACACGTTTTGTTTTTCCCTAAATAGCATGGAGCCGTGGGGAAATGAAAGAAAAGGAGATGGAAAGTGTCAAGGGTTTCTTCAGGCTGGTGGAGTTGGGGCTGTGCAGGGTGGAGAGGGGAATTTGTGTGGAGAACTCAGAGCAGCTTCCAGCATCTGAAAGGGCTCCAGGGGAGCTGGAGAGGGATTCTGGATCAGGAACTGGGCACGGGGAGTGGCTCAGACTGACAGAAAGTAAGTCTGGATTGGATCTGGGGGAGGAATTCTCTAATCTGAGGGTGGGCAGGCCCTGGCACAGGGTGCCCCTGCACCCCTGGAAGTGCCCAAGGGCAGGCTGGAGCACCCTGGGATGGTGGGAGGTGTCCCTGCCCTGGAACTGGAACTTTCAAGTCCCTTTCAACCCAAACCCTTCTGACATTCCATAGGAACCGGCTAAAAGGAATAAATCAGCCACCCACACACAAGGAGAATCTCATCTGTAGCGTCCCTGGCACAAAAATCATTTCCTGGAAATCTCCATCCCCATTGATGCAGCTTCCTCATGGCATCAAAAGGTGTTAATTTCCATTTCCTCTGGATGGAAAACCAAAGTTTAGATGGAAAACACTGACACATTTTTTGGGGAAAATGCTGAGCAACAGCTCCGTGCCCTCTCCAGCCTTCCCATTTCCTTCCCTCCACATGAAAAAGCTGGGTTGGATTTTAAAAAAATTATTCCTCTTCAGACTGTGGCATAAAACCCAGCCCAAAGCAGCTATAAATGTCCCCAAGCTGCCAAGATTGTGCTGCAGAGCTGGGAAGTGGGAAAGTGAGAGAGGAGCTGTGCTGGAAACCCTTCCTAGAAAGCCCAGTGGATAAACAACAAGGAGCAGGGAAATCTCCTGATTTCCCTCAGTGCCTGCCCAGAAGTCCCTAAAATACTGTGAGTTTTTTAAGAAAACACAGAAAAATGGAGACAAAACCATTCCCTCCCTTCCTGTGCCACCTGGAGATGTTCTGATCCAAGAATTACAGCATTCCTGGGTAAGGAATGCTCTGATTCCTTTCCCAGGACTGAAGCTTGAAGGAATTTTTACCTTCTTCTGGCTGGGAGGCTCCTCAGGGAGCAGTGAGCTGTGGGGACATCCCTGGAGGTGTCCCAAATGTGGGCAGGACAGGTTGGATCTGCTCAGGATCCATCCCGATCCATGCAACACCAAAACCCAGAGTTCCTGTAACCCAGAAAATCTTGCTGGTCTCCATGGGGTTGGTTTGATTACTTTGAAAAGCTCATTCCTGCATTGCTTGAAGCTCATCAGGACTTGATTATCTTGGAGGTCTTTTCCAATCTTAACAATTCCATGAAGCCCTAAACTCGTGGATTTGGGGCACACTGGCTTGGTGTGAGGCTCCAGGGTTGGTTTTGCCACCCCAGGGCTCTCCCAGCACCTCAGCTCCTCTGTCCTGCCCCTGCTGGCAGCTAAAAATCCCTAAAAAATGAAATTTTTCCTTCCCCAAAGGCTCAGGCTCAAACTCAGCTCTTGTCACCTCAGCTCCTGGGTGGATAAATGCTCTCCCTGCCACTCTCAGCTGTCACAAGGATTTGTATCTGCCTCCATCACATCCCTCCCAGTCACGGGCTAATTAAATCCAATGCTGCCATAAGTCTCACTGAGCAAAGGGAAATTCACCAGATTAATCAGAATATCTTTCAGAAAGGGTTCTAAAAATATTCTAAACAGACCAGAAAAGCAGCTGAGTGGCATTCCCATTTATTACTGAGCCAGGCTCTGGGTACAACAATCAGTTGGGTTGATGGATAACACAGCATCTTCTGCCTCGCCTCTTTCATTCTGGAGGCGCTCATTCAGAGCCAGATCAAGACACAATTCTCTCAATTCTTGTCTCTCTCACCCACTGGAGCTTTTCCTGGGCTGTGTGCTCAGCATTCTCTCTAGGGGCGTGCTGTTGTCACCACTCTGATTTAGGTTTTTCCCTTCTCTTTGTCCCTATCCTGCAATAATTGGGGTTTTTTTTTGGAGCACGTGTGTCCCTCAGACACTGCCAGCAGCCTGGGAGGATTTTGCTGCTGCTTTCAGGGCCATCCTGATGGAATTGTGGGCATGAAATGGGAAATTCCCAGATGGTTCTCAAGGATGTTTTTGGCGGGGGGGGGGTGTGTGTGTGTTTTCTTTTTTTTTTTTTTTTTTTTTTTCCCTTTCTTTTCACAAGTCTGGGCTGGCCTGCCATGATTCATAATTTGATATTTGCAAAGCTCTTCTTTAAAGCTCCTCAGCCTTGCTGCTGGCCACTCCAGCCCTGATAGAACTGATGGCCTTTCTCCATCAGCTCAAATCCATCCAGGCCATTTTTAAGGAAAATTCCCCAAGGTTTTGGGTTTTTTTGGCCAGCTGATGTTCTGACTTTATTGTTTCCTGTCTGCCACAGTGGCACAAGCCTGACTGGGCAGAGCTCACAGCTCATTTACGTCAAGAACTGAAGCAGCCACTCGTCATCTGCAGCTGGGCCAAGTGAGCTGTGACAGAGGGGATGGAAATATTCCCACTGGAGCAGACAGAGAGCTGAGATCCAGGGAAATGTCCCTGCTGAGATCAGTGTCACTTTAGCTGCTACTGAGAACATTTATTATAAATGTATCATGCAATAAAACCAGCCTTTGCTTCTCGTGGTGGGAGTGACCTTGCAAAGGCAGGAGGGGATGATGGAACTCTCTGTGCCTGTGAATTCCTGCTCCAAGTCAAAACCATCAGCTCCTGAGCAAATCCAGGTGATGTTTGTTGAGTTTAGGGCAGTCCTGCAAAGCTGGTGCTACCTCTGCACCCCTCCAAACTGCTCCTGCCCTCCCCTTCCATGGAAACTCCTGGCTCTGGTCAGCACCAGCAGCAGCCAGACCACACCTGAGGAGGAATTCAGAGCTCCTGACTGTTCCACCTCTGCACCCCCCCAAACTGCTCCTGCCTTCCCCTTCCATGGAAACTCCTGGCTCTGGTCAGCACCAGCAGCAGCAGCCAGCTCACACCTGGGAAGGAATTTGGAGCTCCTGACTGTTCCTGTGGCTGCAACAGGGCAGAACCTCCCCAAATCGAGATGTGCACTGGTGCAAGGTGCAGGGGAAGGCAGCCTGCAGCAGACTGATCAGGTGTGTGCTGGGAGCAGGGGAAGGGAGCTGGGCACTGGAATGACCTGGGGACACAGGGAGGCAGCAGGGGAGGAAGGAAGGAAGGGATATTCACAGCTCAGCCTGGTGTTTCAATGCCAGGATAATGGAACTAGGCTGGAGAGCAGCACAAGGGCTCAGTCAGGGGCTGCTGCCCTGGGGCACAGCAGAGGGGCCAAGGTGAGGGAGCTGCCATCCATCATTTCTGATTTAGTGCTGCCCAGACAAGAGGAACTGGCATGATCCATGGGCTGCACGCCCTGCTATTGATCTGGCAGAGCTGCTTTGCTAAACTGCACATCCATCACCCCCCAGCCCTGCTGGGACTGCCCTGGGAGGCTGCTGAAGAGAAGCCACTGTCCTGTCCCCCTGCCCCAAAGGCTCGGTGACAGCCAGGGGCTGGGGCTGAGCCTGGGGCTGGGCTGGCAGCATTTCCAGGTGTTCCCTGCTCACTGCTCCTGGGAAGGGCAGCAGCAGCCTGGGGGAAGCTGTGCTCCCAATCCCACACAAACTGATGGGGAGGGAGGGAGGGAGGGAGAATTCACCTCTGGCTCGTGCTCAGCTGGCCCCACACCTCACCCCACTCCCACTCCATTTAATTTTAAAAACTTCCTCCTCCCTAGGTCGAGCTCTGGGCTCTCTTCAGGTTCAGGTTTTTAAGGCTGTTTCACTCCAATTTCACCACTCTCTGTTGCTATCCCTGACTCCAGTCCTTTGCCAAGGTATGTCCGAGCGGGGAACAGGAGGAGTGAGAAGACAGCTGGTGAAACAAATGCAAATCCCTGTCTACACCTCCTTAATCTGTTTTCTCCTGTATTATCCCTGCCAGCAAGGACTATTTCTGGCCTGGGCTGGCCTGGCTGGGGAGGGCTGAGTGGGCAGAGTGAGGCTCATGGTGCAGGCAGCAATAAATCCTGGGACTGTGCTTGAGCTGGTGCAGATTTGAGCTAAAAAGCCAGGGCTTTGTGACTGTAAAGTCAATTTTTAACTCTCAGCTGGTGGGATGAGACTTAGTACAGAGGACAGATTGATGGTCACCACCTGGGAGCTTCTTACACCTTCACCAGAACAACTGAAACTCTCTTTGCTGAAGGATTTGTGGCAGCTCCCACAACTCCCCTTCGTGCCAGCCTCTCCACAGGCTGTGGGAAGAGGAAGGGTTTGGGATCACAGAGTGGTTCGGGTTGGAAGGGGTGTGGAATCATCCCCTGGCACAGACAGGGGAAGCTCCCACTATCCCAGGGAGCTGCAGCCTGGCCTTGGACACTTCCAGGGATCCAGGGGCAGCCACAGCTGCTCTGTCCCTCTCCAGTGCAGAATGGGGTGACCTAAACATCCTTTACAAACCCCAAAGTTATTTCTCTGCTGCTCCAGCCCAGACTCAAGGAAACCAGGGGCAGCTCTGGCCCAAACAAAAGGAAAGATCCAGGAATATTTCAGCACCCACCTCCCACCATCCATGTCCAGCCATCATTCCCTTCTGCTGGGATCTGCAAAACCTCTCAGGAAGGCACTGATGGGTCTGAGAGCCCCGAATCCATCACCTGAATTCCTGCAGCAGCTCTGGAAGGATCTCTGCAGAAATCCTCACAGAGCCTCTGCCCACCCCTTTCCTGTGTGAAGAACACAAAGTTTTATTTATTTTTTTTATTTATTTTTATTTATTTTCCCTCTTTCTGACGGTCCAGGTGTAAAAGAAGGAAGCCAGGGATGAAGGGGAGGAGTGGGTGAAGAGGAACCTCTGTGAGAGAGAGAAAAAGAAGTGAAACCAGACATTATCAGATGATCTCCAGTGCAAGGAAGAGCCACATTAGGACTCCAGGAGCGTTTGAAAACCTCTAAAGGCTCCAAGGGAGAAGTGCTGGCAGGGGGAGGGAGGAATGGCGCTGCCTCCCAGGTGCCATGCCAGGAAATGTCAACGTTTAGGAGAAAGCTGAAGGTGGGTTCTGAGAAAAAAGGTGTTTAGACAACCCCCCAAACCGAGTGTGAGCTGCTCCTCTGTGGGAGGGGGAAATAAGCTCCAGCAGAGCCTCCTGAGTGCAGCAAAGATCCCAAATATTCCCTCTGGGGCTGAGGGGGGCAGACAGGAGATGCTGCAGGGACACGTGGAGGGCTCAGCATAAAAGCACAGCCAGGGCACAGCCACAAATAACCTCATTCAGGGGAAAAGCCATGATATAAATTTTAAATTTAGAGGAAAAAGGACCTGTTTACCTATTACCAAACAGCCCCACTCTTAACCAATTACTGAGAGGCAGCTCAGAGCAGCAGCTTGGCCATTAGAGTTGAGTATTCCAGGGCCTGCTAATGGGAGATAAATTCATATCTGGAAAATTGGATGCAATTAGAGCCATTTTAGCAAGGGTTCACAACAGAGCTGACCTTTGCTTTCACATGCAGGGGGCCAACAGAGAGATGATGTCTGATATTATTTTATTGCTAGTGGGAAGAAAGCTTTTGTGTTGGTAAGAAACAGAACAGCCAACCTCGGCAGAGAAAAACACGTTGGGAACTGGGCTTAGGGACTGGTCTGGGGCTTAAAATTCCTAAATTTGAGCCTCACCTTTGCCATCAGGTCAGTGTGACAGTGACTCTGCCCCTCTGTGGATGGTGTGAGCCATCTTTAAGGCTCAGCTGGCTCAAAACCCCCTCGTAGCTCCCAAATTTCCCCTGATTTCTGTTGGGCACTTCCCTCCTTTGCTGTGGGCAAAGATCACCTTCCACTGAGAATCCAGCTCGGGCAGTCTGGGGGGGGATCAGATCATTCCAGTGAGGAAATTCCTGTTTTAGGATAAATATCAGGGGTCTTTTCCCAAGCCAGAGCAGTCCTTAGTCCTTAAAAGGCTTTAACAGCACATCTGGGGTGACTTTAACCACCACAGCCATGAAGAAAATCCTTTGTCTGCAGCCAGTCAGGGCTGGGTGGACACCAAAACCATCTCTCCTTGCATGTTCATGCCTAAATATCTCTTTTCCTGTGCTCCCCAGTCCTGCTGCTAACCCTGAGGTCTGCAGCTACCAGGCAAAACTCTTGCAAAGTCTGGCATCGTGGGCTTAATACCCAAAGTGCTTATTTTAAACACAGACTGATGGCTTTTCTCCTAGATAATGATGATTGATTCTGTTTTCCATCCTTTGTCAAGGCTGAGCACATGCCTGGAATTTTAACTAGTCCTTCTTCTGATACTTCCATGCATCCATCTGTTCCTCTGGATCTCTCTCAGCCTCCTGCTTTAAATAATGAACTTTGCTACGCTCAGAACAATCTATTAATAAATAACAATCTCGGAGATTACACGAGCCAATTAATAGTGGAGCAGCATCAGGAGCTGGGGTGAGGGATGCTGCTGAGGAGGGGGTGGAGCTGGCAGTCCTTGGGCACAGAGGATTTGTGGGACCCTCCACAAGGGCTGGGGGTGAAGTTGTGCAAATAAACAAAATAAACAAGCTGAGATCCTGCCAAGGAGGGAGCCCTGCTGGTTCTGGCATTCCTCAAGACAAGCCTGGGGATTTGTTTGCAGCTCCAGAACCAAAGGGGAAGCCCAGCTCCCTCAGCACTGAGAGTTCAGCACCATGGAGGGCTCTGCTGCTCTGGGTGCAGCACAAAGACCAAAGTTCCACGCCTGCTCTCTCCTTTTTCCCCTCAAGCCCTGGATTTCAGCTGCCATTCCTCTGATACAGCAAACCCCAGCTGGGATGGCCCACCCAAGGCCCAGTTTGGCTCCTCTGCTGGGTGACACGAGGAGGTGACAGTGACCAGTGGGAGCAGCAGGAGCTGCAGGTGACAGCTGGGGCATGTTCCAGCTCCTCAGCTCCACGGCCTGGTGTTTTGGGTTGCACTGCAGGATGAACCCAGCAGTTTGTGCCCTGTCACCAGCTGTTAAACCAGCTGGGGCAGGGTTCTTTCTCCCTTCCAGGACCCATCCTCCCTGCAGGGCTATCTGCTGCTCAAACCAGCTGGGGCAGGGTTCT
>VZUI01072130.1:0-20075 GCA_013401135.1 Cettia cetti
CTCTCCTCTCCTCTCCTCTCCTCTCCTCTCCTCTCCTCTCCTCTCCTCTCCTCTCCTCTCCTCTCCTCTCCTTCCCACGGCTTTCCCAGCCCAGGAGTAAAGTGAGTCCCCAGGCAGCACCTTCTCCACCTTCATACCCAGCACCTCACCAAGCAGACGCCTTCCAATGCTTCCCTTCACACCTCCCTCCCCTGGCCTGGAAGCAAGACACAGGAAAATCCAGGAAAACATGTTAACCAGTGATTTCAGTGAGTAAAGAAAGGGAGATCACAGTTTGCTCTGACCCCAGGGTGGCAGAGCGTCCAGCTCAGCTCTGGTGCTGCCCAGCCTTTGCATTTCCAAACCAGTTCAGCCATGCCTAATCACAGGCGCTGTGCCCTGAGACCTAACAGAAGCACTTCTCCTTTAATTAATCTCCAAGTTTGCTATCTGAGTGCTGTGCCATATGGTATTGATTTTTCAGCTTGGTATGACAGCACTTGCCATGAAAGAAACAAACCTAATTAGAGCAGGGGACACCAGCACGCAGGCAACTACTCTCACTCTTGCCCTAATACTGCTTCCTAGACCAGCTCTCCTGAGTGCTAACAGGTGCTGAAATGGGGCACCTCTGCTTGCAGGTGAATTCAGAGGGTTTGGCTGTGCAAAGAGGTGCAGATCCCTTTCTCAGCACTGGCCTGGGCTTGCTGTGCCAAATGGCACCTGGGCTTTCCCAGCTATCTCCACTCTGCAGCTGAGCGGGGAGGTTTTGAAGCACGGCTTCCCAACACAAACCATGGCTTTTCAGACAGACCAGGTAAGTCATTAACGAGTTTCACAGCGTCCTCCCTCTCCCCCATTAACAACTGGACTCCTAAGAGACCTAAACTGGGGGTTTTTAGCTGAAGACTGATGTGGAAGTCTCACAAATGCCATCAGATATTACACAAGCAAATGACCCTTTACCCAAGCTATGTTGTCCCAAACAGGCCATCAAAAGGACCTATAGAAATAGGAGAAAAATAACATAAATATATTCATGTGCATGGATCCTCCTTCTCAGAAGAATGAAAGTGTACATGCTTGCCTGTTTCATCTTTGTAGGAAACCACATTATTTGGTGTGAGAAATACAGACAGCATTCCTGCAGCTCACTTCACTCATTTTGCTTGACTCTGCAGGAAAGCTGTTCCTGCCCAGCTTTCCTCCACACACCCAGAAATGTTTTCTGTGCTCTGACTCTGCATTCTGCAATTCTCATTTTGGATGCAGAAAGGGCATCGTTGAACACCTGGGGTCTTCCCTGTCCTGGTTCTCCTTTTATAGCTCAGCCTTGCTCTCACCAATGTCACTCCTACACCATCTTCTCCTCTATTCTCTTACACTGGCACCACTGAGTTGTAAAACTTGTAAAATTTTCTTGGGACACTATTTTTTTTTTCTACAATTAAGGACAGATTTTAGCACAGAGGACTTTCCAGCTTTTCTACCGGCTCCTGGGTTTTGCTTAGACGGGATTCCTCTTACATAGCCAAGGTGGGCCTTGATGCCAAAAGGGAACATAATGTGTAAAATGAACAGATTGAATGTTGCTGACAATGAATAATTATTTAATCATCTCAAACAGGACTTATATTATTGGTATTGTCACACTCTGGGAAAAAGAAGAGGAAGAAAAGTAATAAGAGGAAGAACTAAACCTCTCATTCGTGGGATTGTCTGCAAACTTCCCTTTTGGCTTGAGGTTACAATGGATTTTGAAGGTAGAACAAATGTATTTTCTTCCTATTTGGATATGGCAGTGAAGGCTCTTATTTCCTGTTGTTTGATACCTAGAAAGTTTCCAGTTTCTACAGGGAAGAGAAGCCTGGTCACCAGTTTTCTTTAACATCCCCTAGCTCAGCCTCCTTTGCAGCTCCTGCAGAGCACTTCCAGCCAAAGCACTCCGCAGGCTCCTGAGAGGTGAACACGCAGCAGTGACAGCAGAAACCCTAGGCAATAGCCTTCCCTCTGCTCTTGTCTGCCCAGGGAGGGAAATCTGTGCCTCAGTCCCATTTTGAGGGCCTCAGTCCCATTTTGAGGGCCATCCCAGCAGGATGCACAGACAAGCAGGCTACCTGCATCTCCCCTCCTGGCTGGGAGCCCATGATCCATCCTTCCCTCTCTTTTTAAGTGACCCCTCCCTCTGTTTCTTTAGCTCACAGGAGGAGACGTAACTCAGAGCCCCATGGTCCCGCACCGCGGCTGAGTGTTCATTTGTTTGGCAAAGCAGCCCCTTGGGCTGGGGGAAGCCCTGAGAGTGCAGCTGAGCTGCGCGGCAGGCTGTGGGGCAGCCATCCCCAGGGGCAAGCTGAGAAAAGAGGCAATTAGCCAGCCCCTCATCAGCACAGCAGGGGCGGTTCAAGGGGAAAGAAAAACCGAGCCCTGGGGGTAATGACATTTTTCCACATGGGTAAATGCATTGATCTGTGACAAACAATACCAGGCTGTGCCTCTGGCTGTGGTGCAGAGGAGGAAAGGATGGGAGAGCTTCTCCGTGCCAGATGTTCAAGACAGAAGTTTCCTAGCTTGCCTGCACGAAGCTGAACATCTGTGGAGGGTGAGTCCCTGAGGATGTGTCCCCAGACCCTGCTGAAACCACAGCAGCCAGGTCTTGCCCAGGCCACACCTCCCAGCAGGTGCCAGGAGCTTCTCCTTAAAGGCAAGTGCAATGCAGGTGAGCTTCATCCACAGTCCTATCCCACAATCTCAGGAAGTCCTGCAGAGCAGACAAGCAGGGTAGAGGGCACCCAGGTAAAGCTTCATAACAGAGCTATCCTGGGTAAACTACCTGCTCATGGAGGCTAAAACTGACCAATCTGCTCCTGTCCCTGTCAGCCCAACTCACCACGTCAGTTGCCTTTCATCCACTCCCTGCAGGGTGGTGGCAGCGGGCTGATCCCAGGCTTGTAGAGCACCTGAGGGAACACAGAGTTTCTGTAACGCCCCAACCCATGCCTGGGTTGAGGCATCTCTCCCGGGGCAGTTCCTCTAGGAAAAGCCCAATCCATAAAGGAGGAACCCTGGCAGACATGGACCCCTGCTTTGCTTGGAGCAGTTCCTTCTACTTCCCTGCTTCCAAAATACCCAGGTGACCACATGTAAATACCATATTTGTCTGAGAAGAAATATGTAGGAGCGTGTTACTAGTGTCTTGTCATGGAATGGACAAAGTGGTTTAGGAGAGCACAGGGCAAGGCACACATCCTGTCCGAAGAGCTTAACTTCTAAGCTTTAATCAGAAGAATTAGGGCTTTACTTTGGCTGGAATTTAATCAGAATGAATAGCAGAGATGGTCGTGCCATTTCGTAGGCAGGGTGCTATCTGCTCAGGACATTCCCTCCCGCCTCACATCAGCCCGGCTGCACCCCTAGGTGATGAGGGTCTGCCTGTGGTGACAGGCACTGTCCCAATGGCCACAGCTAACCTCGGAGGGCCTCGGCTAGCACGAGAGCCCTGCTGGCTCGGGGGGTGCTTCCCCTGCTGGCTCTGCCCTCCTGTTGGAGGTTTAACCCTGGGTGAGCCCGCATGGGGCTGCCCGAGGTCTCAGCCACCGGGACACACCTGCGCACATCCGATGGCAGCTCCAGCGATCCTCTCCGCTCATTCAGCACTGTCCTTTGGGCCAGAGCCATCAGGGAACAGCCCTGGATGGCAGCAGGATTGCCAGCTGGACTGGAGCCTGGGACCTGCTTTAGCCCAGCTCCCCTCGCGCGTGCAGTCGCACGGCTGGGCCGTGGGTGGAGCAGGGCTGCAGCAGATTTCCCGGCAGCAAGAGCGAGCATAAAGGAAGGAGATTTGTTCTGTTCCTGGCAGGCCCCTCCACTCATCACACAGAGCATGCAGATGCTTTGGCAGGGCAGGACGTGCACAGGGAAAGGACCTGGGGCTAAATGCGGGGTGGGCATTGCTCTTTCCCCCAACTCAGCACCTGCCTCACCACCACATCACCATGGGATCACTCTTCTTTCATTTTCAGCTGCAAAGTAGCGCTTTTGATTGGCATTTCACCTGGCAAGCTCAAAGCCAAGGCAAAGAGCACCGAACTGCAGCTAGTTAAAGCAAACCACACCATCTTCTGCTGAGAGCTGCCACGGTCAGAGGATTTTTGTTGCTTAGCTTTTTGCACCCTATTTCGTTTTGGTGCTCTGTTCTGTTCTCTTTTGCAAGCACATCCCTCAATACAAAGCCAACCCCAGCTGCCCCAGGCACCGTGCCACCCCGCCACTCTCTTCCCTGGCCGAAGCAAATTCCTGACTGTGGCAGCAGGCAAATATCAGCCACACATACTGGATGTAACCCTCATCCTAGCTCCTCTCACTCCTTGCTGCATTTCCAGCTCACAGAAGTGGTTTGGATCTTCCTGAGCAAAATCTAATCAGGTCTGTGTAAAAAATAGAGTGGGAAAGAAAAGCCCTGACCATATTTTTAAATAATACCAAAAAGCTGTAAGTATGTGGTCGGCCTGTTTGTTCTTACTGCATGGGATCAGCCTGATTATTCAGGGATTCATTTTTATTTCTGAGTTTTATTTTTTTTCTCATTCAACAGCTGCACATTAATAAAAACTCCATTTATTGGAGGATTTGGCTGGGATTGCTATAATAAAATAGAAGGATTTGTGCCGGGCACTAAAAGAACTCTCTGCAAAAAAAGTAGTGTTTTTCCTGTGATTAGGAGCACCAGAACATATTGTTTTGCTGTGTAGCACCATCACTGCCAAGGGTGGTGACAGATGTCTTGTGTTAATGTTGAATGATTAAATGCCATTTCTGAAGCCACTCCCTATCTATGTAGCGCGGTGCTACTTCACCCGCACAATCTGCCTTCAATCTGTTCCCTTTGCTGAGAGCCTCCCGCCCTGCTGACTGCCATGAACGCCCCACCACCGCCCCGCTGCAGCCTGTGCCCCAGAGCCAGCTGTGTCCAGCCAGTGTCGGGACATCAGCCTTCCAGGTGCCCTTCAGGCAGCTCAGAAACGGAGGATGCAGCCAGTGGAAACAGAGAGACAAGTGTGCAGCTCTTGGGCTTCTCATCCTGCTATGGTGTTCCTCACCCACATCAAGAGTGAGGGGAAGTTTGGTGGGAAACGTGAGGCCAGCCCAAGAGGTCACTATTTCCAGCTCCAACTGCCAAAAGAGGTGATCTACTCCTGCACACTTGCCTCTCTTCTGTTCAAAGGCCACTGCTTGTCACTTGTGTCCAGTGCCTTTGAGCAAGGCAGAGTGTGGTGGCTACAGAGCCATGCCCAGCTGCACCAGGGCCTCCACAAGCCCTCTAGCACTGGCTTTCTTGCTTTCCACTGTCCTCAACCCACCTCCTTTTACTCTCTTACTCACATAAACCACTATAGCCCACCCACTGCATCCCACTCTGCCCAAAACCAGGTCGGTAATTCAGCTCTGGGAAGAAAGAGCCTCTGCCCAGAAGAAGAAGATGGGTAGACCAGCTGCGAAGTAGAAGTGTTGGCTCACTGCTGTCCACCTGAAATTTAGCAATGTTCCCCTTCTAAAAGCCTGCTTTGGCCTCAGCAAACACACACAGAAACACCCTGAGAGAATCATGCACACATGCACACACACAGATCCTTGATGAGGACATCTGTATCCTCTGGAAAAATGTTATCTTCACAAAACCATCATCTGTTTGGCATCTGTTACAAGCTGTGCACACCACTTCCAACCCACACACAGGTGGCACCCGAGCCCCAGTGCCACATAGATGACAAATAAAGTTGTTTCCCCAAACAGAGCTGATGTGCTAAGGGGAAAGGAGGAGCTGGCTGAGGAAAATCTGGCTGCTCACATGCATTTCCACACGTTGTACAAGTCCTGTCAGTCAAGGAAGGAAGCATGTTAGGGGCACTTTGGCAAGCTGGGAGTTGCATGAAGATGTCAAAGAGGGGGATGCCCCTGTAGGAAGCCCAGCCAAGGTGATGCTGCTGCACCTTCTCCCCTCCTCTGTTCACCTCTCTCCATGCATCCTGTGGATTTGGGGGCGATGTTCCCCAGCTTTTTCCCAGGACTAAGTGCCACTGAAGATGTCACCCCCTTGGCTGCAGTGACCTGGCTGCACAAGGCAGCTTTTCTGCAAAGCTTGAGGAGGCAGGGGGACAAGGTGGTGCCAAACAGCAAGAGGCCCAAATTGATTTATTTTTACCACCTCTCCTTTAAAAAATATGAAGCCTTACTGTCACTTGTTAATCCATCAGCCTGACAAGTCAAGTAAAAGCAGGTTGTCCGCTCGCTTTCACTTCTCCTCCAACTTAATCTCTGTGCTAAATTACAAGTTGACAATGGGTTACCATTAATTATTGATTTTCCAGATAATACTTGTTAAAGTAGAATTAACGCTATTGTTTCTGAACAAATACTGCCCAAATACTGTGTTTAGTGGGCTTGTAATCAGCTTTACCCACTTCTCCTCTAATCTGATTGAAACAGATTTCCTACCAAATCTTTTTTATCATTTCGTTGATATTAAAAGGTCACATATTTATGCCTGCCCAAAAGTTTAATTTAAGTTACTGCAATTGATTATCATGACATATTCATGCCCAAACAGCAGAGTTCTGATGGAAGTACTTTAATTAGGAGTGGGAAGGAAGAGGCAGAGAAAAACTGAGAGGAGAAACACTTTTCTGTGGCATTCAGTGAGTGATGTTAGGCATTGTACATTTTAGCTTATTTTCCCAAGCCCTATATTATGATTCTGTTCATCATAATGCCTTTTGACCTGCTGCATTTACTCCATCATAATTATCCTTTAATACTCTTATAAATGAACTTTTAGCTTATCTTCTGTTAATTCTCAGAACAAGCAAAGCACACACGTAACAAACAAAGCCATCTAAATAAAGTGTTTAACCCTTGTGGTGGCTTTCCCTGATTATTCCAAGGTGGGCAGTGTGTTTAAGAGGTAGGTGGCTCAATTACACTTCCTCTCATTCGGTGCAGAATGTGTGATGGCATTTCAGCCCCTCTTCAACCCAAGCCCCACTGAACAAGTCTCTGAAAAGAAAAAGCAATGAATTTAAAGCAAAGCAAAAGTAGCTGGCAGGAGTAACACAGATCAGTCTGGGATTTCTCCCGTGTTGGGCAGCTGCCTAAGCTGAATGGTGCACAGGACATGAGATGAGCTAGTTAGAAAGAGAAGGTGGAGGCATCTCTCAAGCACCTGAGAGGCTTCAATTTGATTTCCAGCTTAGCCATGAGTTCTCAGTGATCTTTTGGACAAGCAGCTCTCTGGGACATGGAGACCCCTGCCAGGTCTGTCCTGTGCTCCCGTACATTGGAGCAGAGAGGGTTTACTCACAATACAGGCACAGTACTTAACATTCTTAGGTAAGTACTTACTGTCACATCTCCCTCCTTGCTTCTCCTCCATGCTCAAGCCATGGTGGGAAATGGGAATGCACCAGCTTGTTCCATTTCTGTGTTGCAGAGTTTGGCACATGACCACATCTCATCAATGGTTTCTATACACACAAACATTTCAGCAATACGAAATCTGGGCAGCACAAGACCAACACCGCTTTGCAGGGTCCAGTCTGTGACTGGAGACATCATCTGCCAGCAATGTTCTCCTTGCCTTTCATAACCCAGTAGGATGAGACTCTCCAGCACTCCCAGTGCCTTGGACACCTGCCACTGACCCAGCGTGTCAAACTCACACCAACCCTTCTGCAGATGGTGAAACTGCAACCCCTCTCTGCTGTGACCTGATTTCCCTGCTCCCCCTTTTGAGGAGTGTGACAGCAGGGACCTGGACGCTCACCCCGGTACAGCCCTGCTGCCCCTGCGTTCCCAGATATCCCAGATGAGCACAAGATCAGTACACAAGGAGGGGTGACACAGCCATGCAATCACAGCTCCTCTTGCTGCCCTCACTCCAGTCTCCCTGCTGTGGTTGTTTATTATTAGCATAACAAGCAAAGCAAGAGAAGGTCCCTTTCTTGGAGAGTTTGCTAAAACTGGATCTACAAGGGCAGAGAAATGAAGCATTACTTTCCCCACAGGAGCTGAGATCCAATATAGGCTGTGGCTGCCTGGGGCTCAGGCTTCAGGTGTCTGCACGCAACCCTGGAAACTTTAAACACCTCTTAAACAGCTGGTCAGTGGTAAGGCCAAGCAGACACACATTTTCCCAGGACACATGGCAATGAGGTCCTGCAGGCAGAGGAAGGAGCAGAAATGGATGGATGCTTCAACCACCAGGCTGTTGTCCTGAAATGACTCCACATACAGCAAGGACTCATCTGCTTGCAGAGTTTCCTTCCCCACGCACATCCTGCATCTGCCTGTTCCGAAGACAAACTGCTTTCACCTCCCAGCAGTCCATCAGGGAGCATCTCACCCGATTAATTCAGAGGTAGGTGGTGGACAGATCAGTAGAAAATTCTGAAGATCCTTTTTTATAGGCTAGGTAAACTGCAACTTGCCAGAGAAACTCAGATTTTCATGGAAATTGAGTGATATTCAGTGAAAAGCTACTGGCGTGCATAATGAGAAAATGCCTAATTCTCCCAAAGAAGGTTTTATGCCCATAAGTGCATTGACAATAACCTGGAAGGGTGAGATTACAGCTACTAATGTCACGCAGACCTCCAGAGGAGATTAAGTCAGGAGTTTTGTTATTAAAGGTGTACAATTCATGAGCCTAACTCCACTACAGTGGCAGACACTAAAGTGTACTAAAAAAGGTTAACAGCCCTCAGTGGCTCCACGAGGCAACTTGTCGCTATTGGTGCATATTCCAATTAAAAAAAAAAAAAATCTTGAGAAATGACAAATGTAACCACCATCCTATTTGGGCCCCAGCCCATTATTTGCTCTGTAATATTATTTGTCCTCACAAAATCCTGTTACAGTCTTTTTTCCCTTGTTTTGCCAGCAAGATAAGGATTCTTTCAGTCAGGGGGTTGGATCCTCGGCTGCTGTGGACTGACCCAGCTTTCCCAGCAAACAGGACTATATTGACTTATATCAGCTGGGAATCTCCTGCTTCACATGGAATGGACTCACAAAGATTATCAGTTAGCTTTAAGACTATCATGTTTTTATTGTAAAGAAATCACTCTAAAAGCATTTTTCTCTATCCAGTTTTTAAGAATCCAATCCTCTGCCATAGCTTAAGGACAAACAATTTCATGATTACCACCAGCAGAGCCAAGGCCAACTTGAGAAAATTTTATTTATTTCCTGATAACATAATCCATATCCCACTGAATTGCCATGTGAAATATACTCCTGTGTAATACCAAAGTGTTAATGGCACAGAGTAAAACCACAAGCTGGTTGGAAATGCAGAGATTTTGAAGGAAAAGATATGAAATCACATAATGCAGCTCCATAATCGTTTGACAATAAATGATCCTTTTATCCGATTATTATTTCAGTTGCACGTCTTTAATAAAATGCAGCAGTCACCCATTCCCCAAAGCATTTAGACCACAGTTATGATCAAAGAGCAGTGGCCTGGAGCAGGAAAGCTGCATCCTGATCCTTTTGTACCCCACACACAGCCCGAGCTCCTCAAATCTCAGGACCATCAATGAAGTGAGACTTAGGGTCACAGGCACAATTGCTTTAAATTGCAGCAGCTCCAGGGAAATTGTTTTGGTTGGTAAACACCATTGTTTACCAACCAGCAGGAAGAAATTGGCAAGAACAGACACTGAAATAAAAAAGACAGCACTGAAATACACTGTGACTAATAGAATCAAAGAAAGTAAGAAGGAAGTTCCTACTTTTACCCAGAGCAAACACATCTCCTGTTCGTTAGCTGGCCTTCCTACAAGATGCTGATTGTTGAGATGTCATTCACTGTTCAGAACAATTTTAAGGCAATAAACTTCGGCAGTTTCAAACAAGGAAAGAAGCAGCGGTCACATCTTTTGGAGAAATTTGCAGGTGACTTCTTGCTCCTTACCTTTCCAAGGAGGAAAAGTAGGTAACTCAGTACGTAAAGAATTTGGGAGAGCATCAGGAAGTCCTGCTTTTTATGGTTTCAGAACAGACAAATTACCCTTTTCTATGATATTATAAGCTGGCTCAAAGATTGCAAACATGCTGATAAAATACTACTGCAGCTTGTCAAAGGAATTTTATTTCTCTCTGGTTTAAATAGAAATGAGTGTAATGCAAAATTGACTGTGCCCATATTGCCAAGTTTTCAATCTATTTGACTGCTAAATCCTTGAATCAACATCAGCTTTTTCTCAGCCCACTGAAGTTTGGTTAACCACTGAGCTGCAAAGAAACATTAAATGTTACTGAGTTTCCATCACACTTGCAAAGGTGATAAATCAACACGAAATAGCACAGGGTCTGGTCAGACCTGCAAACAAATTGAGCCACTTGCAGAAATAGATTTTTGTTTTCAAAAAGCACATCTACCTCTCCATGGAAAAGATGGTGACTGGAGACAGTCCTTTGGGGTGGTACCTAAAATAGCTAAGAAAATGTTGAATAAAATGCCTTGGTTGGAAAATATTCTCTTCCAGAAGCAAGATTAATTTGGGTAAAAAAAGAAGGGGCATATTTTTCACCATAGATTTCCTAATGGTTTTTTATGGCAGTCAAAACCATGTGCTGTTCTTAACTGTGCCAACTATGAACATGGCTGTTCATACACAGCGTCATGTGCACATGGGGTAGAGGGACACCTATTCACCCCCAAAAAAGACACCATCAGAAACTACAGCATGAAGATATGAGGCAGAGTTGGATTTGCTTTTACTTTTCCTATTGGGGGCAGGGGGTGCTGCTGTTATGCGGCCCCTGGTGACTCAAAGTTAAAAAGGTAAATACCACACAGCAGCTACCATATCAGCTTCTGAGATTTCCCAGAAGAAACGCAGATATCCACGCAGGACATTCACATCACCTGACCACAACTTGCTTTTCTATAATTATTCTCAGCCTTGGCAGTAGCCACTGGACTACCAAGGCTCTGGACATCTGGCAGGAATGCAGTGGTCCAAAAGGTGGTCATACAGCAGTACCTGAACATTTGTATTAGGGCCTGCTGGGCAAGCAGCTGAGCTAAACCCCAGCTCAGGACAGTGAGAGGACGGTGGAGAAACATCAGCATGTTCAAAGCTGGGCAGCAGAACCCTTAGACACCAGCACAAATGAACAAAGCTGGTGAGAGCACAACCTCCTCATCAGGCACAGGTTAATTGGAATATCTGACCAAAAGGCCCAGGTATGACAGATACAGTGACACCTCACCTATACTGTCCTGCTGAGCAGGTAGCAGTGATGTGCAGTTTGAGTTTTTGAACTGGAGAGCTAAATGTGGTGTGAACACTGAGAAGGACTGTCCATTCTGTTAGATTCCTTTCCTTCCAGTGTCACTCTTCAGCATCTCCAGCAAATTCAGACCAGAACAAAAGTAATGCCACTATGTCAGTCAGAATACATTGGTAGCTGTGGTGTTTCTTTAGTTGCTAACATCCCTACATGGGATTTCTCCAGAAATGGAGCAGTTCAGTTACAGAACTGGGGCCACATCTCCAAGCACAGAGCATGTGCACCAGGAATTTCAGTACCACCTGACACCTGTCACGTCTTTTCTTTCACAAAAAAAAGCTATGAAATGAGCAAAAATCTTTGCACAACTCGTGCCACAATTATGCTAGCATCAGCCCAGAGAATTAGAAACACGCAGAGGCAACATCCCGCAGAATCATTCTTTTCCTGCTTAGGGACTCCACCCTCTGCCCATCCTCGCCGAGGAAGAGGCTCCGACTTCGCGCTGATGGGGAGAAAGGCGTTCGTCCAAATTACCTTTTTTTATTCATGGGCCTTCCTTAACAGCAATGATAAGAATAACAAATCCTGTGGGAGCAATGTAACTAATTCATGCGCGGATGTGCAAATGGGCAATTTGCAAACTAATTGCTCCTGCACAATGCGCTGTGCAGACAGGTTGTCCAAACACTGGCTCTGCGCACTATTTGTAGCCGCGGCTGCCTGGAAAGAGGCGGTTGAAATACTTTCTGGGCAGACAATGGGCTTGCTCAAGTGTGCAACTATTTCGGAGGGAAGCTATCCCGCCCACCCTGGGTGGCGAAGGTTTGTTCTGCCTTCGTCCAGCTGCCGTGTTGTGCCAGGAAAATACAGGGGCCATGTGCGGGACAAAACAGTTTTGCCTTATTGCCTCTGCCAGCTTGGGAGGACGCAGGGAGTATCAGCAGCATATGGGCCCCGGGGGATTTCAGCCATTTAACAAACATTATATGCTCCATAACAAAACAACAATATTTTGGTACTTAGATCAACCAAATAACTAAATCAGGTTCCCTAGACGGTGAGGACTGGTATGCTAATTGGCTTGCCTTGTGGATTTTCTATGTGGCCCCCCAAGAAACAGATTGGCCCATTTTTCAGGCAAACTGATTGTTAATTGGAGTAATGAATAGCAGGCTGGAGGGTCCCATCACTTCGCTTGGTAAATTCAAACCCCTGTTATTCATGAGGATAAGTGAGAGGTTTTTATGGGTGGTGGGCAAACGGCTGGTCCCAGGTCAACTCCAATGCGTTTTTCTTTCTCTTTTCTCCAGGAACACAAGGTGAAATTTAGCAATTGATCCCACCATCCCTCTGGGATGCTGTGCTCTTCAAACAGCTGAATTGTCCCCAAGAACGGCTTGCCCCTCTGACTGAAGAAAGCCAGCCAGTACCTTTACTGAGCAGATTTCTGCTGATCCCCTCGTCTGGCTGTGGTCTCTAACACAAGCGAGCTCTGCTGCTTCTGGGAAAGTCCTCAGTTTTGCTGTGCTCTGCTTCCCTGGTAGCTCTGATGTGACCCAGCCCACACCAGCAGGGATGAAGGTCTCGTTTCCCACCTCACTGTCTCCAGTGCCAGGCTTTGATTACAAACAAAGTGTGTAACAGTGAGCTCTCTCTGTTCTCACAAACTTTGCCGTACGGCAGCCTCTCCCATCCCCCTGGGCTGGGCGGTCCTTTCCAGACCGGCTCTGTGGCTGAACACCGGACACCTGCCTGCTCTGCTGGGCCACCCTCCCTGCAAGTGCTTTCTGCACCCCGACTCAAGGTACAGACTGCCTGAAACCCTGCACCGACTATTCGCCAAAGACAACACCGTGAACATTTCACAAATGGGTCAGTCCCTCCAGGGCATTTCAGCTACTATTCCACAACTGATGAGATTTTCAGTTTGTTAGCTGAACCAAAAAATAGCTTTCACAAATTCACAGAGATATGCAACTAAAACATTTTAACTTGTTAAAACATCACTTTTCCAGACAACTGTGGAACTCTACTAAAAAGGAGAGATTGTTTCAGTTATTCCTTTTCCAAAAAATGCCCAGTCTCTGCTTCATGTTGAGCATGAAGGCGGCTCAAACCAGCACACAGGTGCCTAACATCAAAGTCTTTTCCTTCTGGAAAGAAATGGAAATCTCAGAGCATCATTTTTCTGCATTACAGTATCAAAGTGACTGAGCTCATCGGAGAGACTAAGATTTTGCAAGAAGAGACGTATTTTGGTACGTTTTGTTAGAAGACAGATAGGTGGCCCTATTTACTGAGGAAACAAATGTAGCACACTAGACTACACTTTATATTCAAAACCAATTATTAGATTTTGGTGTCTGCATTTCTGTGTGCATAGGGTGGGTGCTCCTAAAGGTGCAGTTCTTAAAGAGCAGAGCGACTGGTGTTGGAAAAAAGTCTTAAAATGCCTCAAGTGGAAGGTTAGACATTTCCAGTGTTTAGTTCTCTGAACTGATCATATGTATTCATCCAGCCACTTGTGTGTTCACTCTGCCATGTGGGTGCTTTGTAAGCAACAGTGAATTTGTCACTGGAGCACTTGACAATACATTCATTTATAGGAACTGAACTACTGAAAATTAGTTTGCTTCTTCAAGGAAGCTTAGAAATACCAGAGAACAGTCCTGCAGCTCCTGAAGCATAGATGATTGAAGGTTAACAAGAGGCTACCACTAATATTTGTTTGTCAGTAGCTGGTGCAAGACATGGCAAAACTAACAAAGAATATATCTTTCTCTCCAAGGTGTACAGAGATTATTTCACACACAAAACTTTAGACACCTTCTAACAAATGAGAGGTACATATCTTTTCAGAGCAAGAAGTAACTTTTAGGATCATTGTCCTTTGTGAGGCTCTAAGCATCCATTGTTAATATACAGTACAATTCCACATGGAAGACTGAGACCAGTGAACTCATTCTCAAGGGGCAGTGGGACAGCAGAGCACCTCCAAAAATGGCTCTCAAGGCAGGAGGCTCACCTTCAAAACTGTCTCTCAGGACACAAGCAGCAACGTTCAACAAAGAAGAAAATGGGTTATATACATAGGGGAGAATTGGCAGCCAGCTGTATTTTCCTATTTCCATTTCCTACATGTATCAAGCAAAAGAATATTATGAATATTAAGGAAAGGCAGACACTTTCAGTTTTCTGTTTTTCATAATAACTTTAAATTATTTCTGCTTTACATAATAGTCATTGAAAATATCACAAGACTGACAGAAAATTCATCATGAAACTAAACGGTGTGAAAACAAGTAATCATCTGAAGATGCAAACTGTCTCTAGTCACAATCTAACTGGCAGCTGAATACTAAGGGAGGCTTTTCCCAGAGAACTTCAGTCACAGCACAAGAAGTTAAGGACACAAAGTGGGAAGTTCCTGTTAGGTATCACACAACATATTTCACCTTATTGGTGGTTTAGTCCTGGGACAGGTCCCAAGAGTCTCCATCCTTGGAGATACGAAATACTCAGCTGGACAAGGCTCTGAGCAATCCAATCAAACTTCAAATTTGTCCCTGTTTGAAGCATGGGAACCTCAAGGGGTCAACTTGAAGCAAAATTATTTTGGGTTTCAAATATCATGTTCAAAAGATTTTTTAAATCAGAGCATTTTTGGCATAAGCTGAACCTTAACATCATACATAAGCCAGTAATAGCTTTTAAAAGCTCTATAGAAGAAGTTGAAATGAATCTTCTGCAGAGGAAGCAGAATGATAAGGCAAGAAATTACTTCCTTCTCTCTCAGAATATTCACAATTGACTCCAAGATTATGACAAGATCATAAAATTTTTTCTTAACGAAAGCTTGTTAAAGGCATGGGCTGTCTGTGCTACTCAACAACCAGCCTACCAAATGAATAATATATACTTGAATAAACATTTTTCCCACTAACCCACTGGAAAAACATATATTTTTGACTGCCTGGAAATTCATTCCTAACATGAAATACAAGGGACAATTTCTGAAATTCCAAACAGTTAATAATTGCAGCAATTTGTTTTAATTTTTTTTCATCTTCCCCCACCAATTCCTTCTCCAAAACCAGCTACTTGGAGTCAGTGCTATGTGACAGCCCACAGATGGGCACATTTACAACGAATTTGGAGAAGTTAAAAACACAGTGATAGCAGGCACAAAACAAAAATCTGGGGAATTCTCCTTAATTAGATTACACCCAGAGCACCCTGTCTCTCTGAATGAGGACACGGCCGTGGAAACGGCCTGACAGCGTCGCTAACACAGCTGAGGGCTCTGTGGCAGCAGACATCTGTTTTAAAGCCCTGATCCAAATCTGCCCCTAGAGGCAAATCAGCCAGGCTTCGGATGTCGGTCTGAAACGTTAAACGCAAAATTCCTACTTGCTGGGAGCAGGTGCAGTTCCGCTAAACTCCCCACATTCCAACGGCCCCCTGGATTTCCAGCAGCTCCAGCAGTCTGCAGGTGCGGCACAAGCGCGAGGAGAAATGGAGCCACTCATTATAAAACTCAGCTATCAGCAAGGTGTAGTGATGCTGCTCTCAGCCTAGAAAGGTCTCAAAAAAGTGACCAAAGGGCAAAGTACACTCAGCCCCTACTTGCTGCCCTACAAATGAAGGGCTTGAAATTTTTGCTATGTTGTGTTTTCTCCCTCATGCTCATTTTCTTGCACACAGACTTGCTGGAGGACCTTGCGTACATCCCCTTGCTTAGAAATGCAATAAAAACAATTTTCCTTTTTTTCCCCCCCTCTGAGAGCAGAATCTATTCATGTTTCATTACAACAGTCCATGGTACACGTCAAATATGGAGGGGCCAAGGAGGAAAATCTGGCAATGATCCTCCTGTCCGTCATTTCAGACAGCAGGCACACACCTCAGAATAAATAAATAACTGTTAAGCTATCCCCATTCATGTTTATAATTAGTGCAATCTATTTAACGAACAGGCACATAATATAGGTCAATTATGTAGGTCATGATAAATTTATGAAGAACTTCAGCCTGTAGGGGACCAGAAAGACCACGTTGAGGCAGCATTTCCAAAGTTACAGTTCATTTCTGCACATGGTTTGTGAGCAGCAGTGAGGAACAGCAGAGACCTCCTCAGTGTTTTTCTGGTTTGTGGTACTACAGCCACAACCAGCAAGGAAAACATCAGTGGCATCCCCTGGGAGACACCCCCTAGGATACAAGCAAAGAACTGCCTGCCAAAATATTAGAGCAGTTACTACTTTCAGCCAAAATTGCCAGAAGCATAAATGTCTCAAAGGTGTTTAATTTCTATGACTTTGTCAAAACCTGGTGGGTATCCAGAGGAGAGGTAGAGAAAAATGTTATTTATGCTTCCTTCATAGGAAAGCAAATGGTAACTCAGCATTTGTCTGGTATTGTTTGATCATGGCCCCCTCGACCAGGGACAGATGCAGCTGCAGAGAAGTTGCAGTACATGAAAAGTCCTGCCTTGCCAGGAATTTTGGGAAGGAATGATGAAGAGCCGTAGTGGAGAGCATCAGAGAGCAGCAGGTGCCATGTGGGGTTTCAGGTAAGTGGCAGGACCTCAGAACCACCAATCCTTCTCAGGAATATGGGAAGGATGAAGTGATAGATGGCCACAGAAGAAACTCCACATGAATGGTTTGCAGCAAGGAGACAAATTTAACGTTCAGGGTTCAATGAACATCTCGCTTTTCTGCTACAGGTCAGCACAAGTATAATTTGCTCTTTGAGAAGAAGGGAGAAAACGGAACCTGAATGGAAATTTGAGCTACAGGTTTAGTTGCTGTTCCTTTTCCTTAGTATTCCCAAGTACTGCAGCAGACCAACACTCTAGCTGGGCACTCTTCAGCTGGTTGAACATCCATGTGCCTCTCTGAGGATGTAGGGACATGGATCATTCAGTGGGATTTGGCACAGGACACCACCTGGCTTGCACAACATGCCAATCACATGCAGTTCACAGGCACACTGTGCCCAAAATACTGACTTTGTACTTACACTACAACACAATCTTGTTACTGTTCACAGGAGTTGTGACCAAATTGGTGAAATAACCTTAAAGTATGCAGATTCTCCTATTTGTACAATTTATCTTTGATTCTTGTTTATTAATTCTCATTCAGACATCCAAAACAATTATTCTTATAAGATGGGAGTGATGGACATAATTTCCCAAACGGTTCCCAAATAATCTGCATTCTACCTCAGGTTTGATATAGACATAATACACCAAGCTATGAGTCTAAATGTACGAGTAATATGTACAATATGTAGATATCAGACTTGAAAAATTGTTACAAATTTCAGACTGTGTGGCTTAGTTCTAAGACTGGCCGCAGTACTGTGTGGGACACGGTTTCAGGAATGGATCCAAAACTCTTTAAACCACCTACAGTCCATCCGAGATCTGCAGCTGAGGGAAGGGGGTTTCCAAGAACAGCCTGAGAACTGTTCCCATGCACGTAAGTAATGCTTTTCACAGGAGGGAGAAAAAAACCAACAGCTCAGTATTACATTTCCCATTTCTTTGGAATCGCTAGTCTTAACTGCAGCACTTTTTATGAACATATATGCAAGATATTTCAACTTCAAATAAGAGAAATAAATACTGTACTATTTTGCCCCATCCCTGGGGAAACGGTGTTCCTGACGAAATACTGCTCTCTGCTGGCCTTGACCTGCTTTTCCTCAAGGGCCCCGCCTCCTGAGATCTGCCTTCCCTCGTAAAAAGGGGAAAAAAATATCTTCTTTTGATAACTTAGCAACCGGTGACAGGAGCATTTCTTTATTTAGGATTGAAAAAAATTATTTTGCTAAGAAAACCATACTGATATCACTGAAATCTTCTGTCTTGAAGAAAAAATGCAAGTAGTCCTTCACCCCAAGTAACCCCCCCAGAAATATTCCTGTTTTCTTGCAACCTGGAAGAAGAAAGAGGCTGCTGATGCAGCAGGCTGTCTTTTGTGATGAGTTCAGATTGCTGTGTGTTTCTAAACATAAGGGAACTCAATTCCTGGTCTAGGTTTCAGGAAACTTGCTCCTAGGTGGGAATTTTCACAGCAGCCCAAAATCCCAGTGACAACCACAGAATTTGAAATGGGGCTCTCTAGTCTTTTACTTCAAAGAACAACTCCAGACCTGAGTAGCTCCCTAGCCCAAAACTTGTAATATCTTTATTTCCTATACCCATTTTCTTGCTGTTTTTCCAAAAGGGGCTCACTCAGAGCAAAGCTAATTGAAAACCAGCTTACTTGCATTGAATTTACTTTCACACTGCCACTAGATATTGCTGAGCCACACCTGGCACAGCAAGAACCATAAAAAATGGTTAATAGTCTGTCAACATCTCATTTTTTGGGGCAGAACAAGGTGATGCCGTGCACAGACTCACCAAGACCAGTGACCGTCCTCCCCTCAGTCCTGCAGATAAAGGGTATTCACCCAGCAGTCCAGCTGCATTTCCTGAGGTTCTCCTGTCTATCTTCCTCCCAATGGGTTTGCAGCTCCAGCGATGCCTTGGCTGACAGGAATTCCACAGCAGCAATTTTGGGATTACCACCTGCAGGAATCAACAGAGCATTCTCAGATGTCTTTTTTTTTTTCCTCAAGCCACTGGCAGACTCATGTTTCTGTGGTGAAGAAACCCCTCATCTTGAGGGCTACTTCTGCTATTGTCCTCAAAAATCAGTTTTGTTACTCAGTGTGCAACAAACCAACAATTGCACACTCAAAGAGACATTTGATTATTTGTTTCAGAGTTGCACAAGCCTGGATGATTGGTGGTATTCTAGAAAAAAGGGTGCCCCTCAGGATTTTTCACGCCATTATTTATACACAGATATTTTCCTCCCAAGTCACCTCCCAAGTACATGGTGAGGGCAACCCAAAACATTACTGTGTTTCATGTCTATCTGTGCCCCAAATTGTTATTGTCTCTAAGACCTTGCAATCAGAAAAGAGTAGCAGAGTGGGAGGTGTCACAGATCCCTTTAAAGATTTTGTTCACCAGGGCTTAGTAAGGATTTAGCAATTCTGTTTCCAGCGGTTATTTACTCTATTTTTTTTTTTTTTGCCTTTGCTGTTTCACTTGTTAGTAAACATTTTCTCACCCAAATCTATTTGTATTCATTCCTTATTGGTGGAAGGGAATTGGTTAAAACTAAAGGGAGATAACTCATTTAGAGCATCTGCCTCTTAAATTGTCTTAAACTAAAACACTACAGCCTCTCTATTAGGACTGGTTAGTAATTATCATACAAACTATGTGACCCGCCTAATTTCTGTACATGTTGTACACCTAATTTCTGACCCACTGTAATTTCTTTCTCAGGAGCTTCATCTGGCCAGAACCTTTTTGACATACGGGCGTGTTTTTTTATTACTATAATGAACATATTTCAGCTATAAGATACACGGACCTTGAGTGTTTCGCCAAGCCGGCAATGGATACATCAACATCCTGATGTACTTCCTCGAGAGCTTGTCAGCTCCACGGCGTCCTTGACTAAGTGACGGTGATGCCAACTACCACCTGATTCAAGGTAATTTTTACACATTCCACATTCTCCGACACTTTCTCCACGTCTTTCTGCCTTGGCAGCGTTTCGCCTTCTTTATTATTTTTTTGTTCAGGGCGTTCTGGCGAGTTCCCGCCCTGAGGGGCTCGGTCACCGCCCCCCCCCTCCCCTCACGGGCCCGCGCGGCCGCCTCGCGCCTGCGCCGTGGGGCGGGGCCCCCGCGAGCCGGGCGGCGGCGGCGCCCACCTGTTCTGT
>VZUI01072134.1:0-21859 GCA_013401135.1 Cettia cetti
GCCGCCGGCCACGCACCGCAAAGTTGGGCATCTCTTCTCCGGTCCGCGGCGGGGAGGGGCCGGCGGCGGCTGCTACCTCCCCGCGCAGGGGCCGGCCTCCCCCGCAGCCCCGGGGCTGAGCGCCGGCGGGGGGGCGCGCCGGGAGGCACCCGCGCATCTGCCGGAGCCGCGCTGCCGGGGAGCGAGCATCGTCAGCTGGTGCCAGCAGCTCTCGCTCCCCCTCTGCGTAACAAGGCGTTTGATTTCTCTTAATACTCGCCTTTTTTTTTTTTTTTTTCCTTCTTCACATGCACGACAGTTGAGTTGGGGTGTTGGTCTAAAAAAAGAAAGAGTGGGTAATTATTGCTGAATTACGCGAGGCCCCGGCGGGCTGAGCTGCCGGCGAGATGCAGCGGGGAGAGGGTCCTTTCCCACCTGTTGGGGCTGCTGTCCCGCAAGAACAGCCGCGGGGTGTGTGGGGAGGAGCTGTGGCACCGCCGGGGGTCGCGGGTGGGCTGCGGGCTCCCAGCCTGTCGCTCTGTGCCCTCGGGGTTTGCCGAGCTGCGTCTCTTCACCCAGCAAACAGCAGTGACAGGCTCCCTCCTGGGGGGCTGCGGGCGAGAGCTGCTTAGAACAAACTTTGTTAGACCTGCACGAGGTCCCAATAACTGTCCCTTCGTGGTCAGTGACAGGCTGAGGTGCTGAGCTGGTCCCCAGAGAGGCCTGGTCCTGCGTCCCCCAGAGCCCTGGTGATCCTGATGGCAAATCCAGCTGCTCTGGGCCAGAGTGGGACCATCCCTTCTGCTGAGAGCTGACTCTCCTCTCACTCCTGGGCCCATCACAGCCTTCCCCACCCCAGCAGGGGCAATTCACTCCTCTGCTCTGCCTCTGCAGCGTTCTGGTGCTGCAGCCTGGCTTGCTCAGAGCAGGGAGGTTCCTGTTCCCCAGGCACTCCCAGTGTCTCGGGGAGATGGGGATGCCACAGGAGCAAAGCAGGCAGTAAGAGCAGCACACCTGGGTGGTTTTTCGAGGCTCTCTCCCTTGCTGATGGCCACAATGATCACCTCAATGCCAGCAGCTGCAGGCATCAGGGCTCTGAGATGGCACAAAGCAGCTACAGATGATGTTGCCTTTCCTCCATGCAAAGAAGCCAGCTCTGGATGGCAGAGTTTACAGGAAGCACATGTCAAAAGAGTAAATAATGAATATCAAAGCAGCAGTGAAGGTGGAAAGAGCTCTTTAAGCTTCAAAGCAAGCCACTGGATTGTTCCAGAAGTTCTTCAGGGATCCAGGTGAAGCTGAAGTTGGGAAAGGTGCAAGAATAGCTGCAGGGAAGATGTTGCTGTCAAGGGTTCTGGTCATGAGCAGACCACAGAAAATCCAGGGGTTCAAATATGTGCTTTCAGCTCCCCCTCAAGACGCAGGAAGTGAAGTGGTATGTGGGGAAATCCACAGGTCTGATTTCTTTAGACTACCCCGTTCTGCTGCTTGAGAGCTGGGAGCTCTGGGGAGGGCCATGGCCAGAGCAGTGGAGATGGGCTGGGAAAGGTTAGGGAATCACAGCATCCCCTCGTGATGCTGGTTTGGGGACACCTTCCAGGCAGTTTTATGCATCAGGAGCTTCCAAGCAATTCTCCTCTCTGGTCTTCTTCATTTCCAGAGGTTTCATTTTGCAGCTGGTGCTGAATCTTTCCCTGGAACCAAGGATGACAGTGAAGCCTGTTGATGGTGTTGGAGAGCAAAGGCACTGCTTTTCAAGCAAACACCTTATTTATCAACAGCACAGCAGCTCAGCTGGGGACAAATCCATTTCAAATTCACAGTGAATGGTTGTGACCAGGAAAACCACCCTCAGTTCAAATGCTGAGAGGGACAAAATGTCCTGCTCTCATGTTTGGGAGGGAGCAGGCCCTATTTTGCACTTTGAAGAGACATTTGTTTTGAGGTCTACTGTCATCAGATTCCAAACTTAAACAGGAGATGCAATGTTTTATTCAAGATGTTTTTTATCCCTTCTGGTATTTCAGTTTAACAGGCAAACTAATAAAACTTATTATTTACAGAGTCCTCATGAGCCCAGAGCCTGGGGGGCCAAGCTGCCACAGCAAATGAGGGTTTGGTTGTGCAGCCCTCACTGCAGGATTCAGCTCTGGGAGACAAGGAGACAACTCCAGCCCTGGCCCAAGGATCCCAAACCTTGCAAGGATGGCAGTGCTCTGGGAGGGATGAGCCTGGGCACAGCTGCAGCCCTTTCCAAACCCCTCTGTGCTCTCTCAGAGCCCCTTTTTGGGTGTGTGCTGCCTGCTCCTGCTGGGGGTGTGCTGGGGGCTCAGGCTGGAGCAGCAGGGGAAGGCAGGAGGCAAAGCTCTGCCTCCCCTTGCCCGTGCAAAGGGCTGCTCACTGCTCACCCCAAGAGACTGCTGTTCCTCCTGGCTACTCCAGAGGACAAGTGGGGGAAAGTATTATCCCCAGGTGTTCAGGAGCTCATTTCTGAGAGAGCTCAGGCTCCTGGCAGATGCAGGAGCTCCCTCAGACAGATCTGTCTCTCTCAGAGGTGGAGGAGCACCTGCAGCAGGACTGGAGGCCCCCAGGCAGGGACAGACCCCGCGGGGCTCTGCAGGGACGGGGCAGGTTTGAGGTGCTGGCAGGGCTGGGCACTCCAGGGCTGCCAGGGCATTGGCAGGCAGCCGTGCCAGGGCCTGCAGCAGCTGCTCTGAAGGGCTGCACGGAGGTGAACTCGCCTTCCCCTCCTCCCTCCCTGTGCGCGTCACACGGCTGAGGACAGAGCCGCTGTCCTTGGTGCTCGCTGTCCTCCTGGCAGTGAACTGCTCCTTGGGCTGTCACCGAGGCTGAGCCCCCCGGGAGCAGCGCAGGCTCAGCCCGAGCCTCTCCCCAGGGCTGTGTGCTGTGGCAGGAGGCAGAGCTGGTGGCTCCCTGCACTCTGGCACACCTGGATGAGGCACAGCTGAGGAGAAGCTGCTCCCAGGGTCCCTCTGCAAAACTTGGAGGATGAAAAGCCCTGCAGAAGGCTTGGCCCTGTTCTCTGACTTGGGGCACGTCCTGCACAGTAGAAACATTTGTTTACTCTAGCAGGGCATTTGTTCAACATAACCCAGGTTTTGTCTTTTTCAGGCTCACCAGGCACAGCAGCAGATGCTGTATCTGTGCTCACATGACATCAATAACAGCTTCAGCTGGGCTCTGCCTCCCCACCTTTGTGGGCAGCAATGATAGATGCAGCAGACAGGGCACAGTTTGCTTTTTAGGTGCCGGAGTGAACTTGCAGCGCTGACAGATTTAAAAAATGTGTTTGGAGCCTGAACAAATGTGACGTGAACATTTTCCAAGGAGAGTGAAGGGTGTGGGAGGACAGCCCAGGCCGTGGCAGGAGCTGGTGCAGGCTGTCCCGGGGGTGACGAGAGCGTTGACGGGAGCGAGAACTTTACCTTCATCCTCTGCTGCTGTGCCAGGCCTGGAGGAGTCTCTGCTCTGCTTCCATTGCAGGCAGGCCCGCTTCAAAATTAGTTTCTTAGCAGAAAGAGATCACCAAAGGCTAGGTGATCTGATCCTGTGTGTCAGAAGAGCTCTTGCTGTCACCCTGGGGATGGGAAAGGTGCCATTTCCTGGGCTTTTATGGCTCTGCTTTTCTGAAACCCGCCCCAACCCAGGGCTTAACATGTTACAGTTCTCCTAGGGATTGAAATGCAAAAAGGGAAAGGTTGGGAAGGGGAAGAGAACTGGCAGCATTTGACAAAAAAAAAAAAAAAAAAAAAAAAAAAAAAAAAAAAAAAAAAAAAAAAAAAAAAAAAGGAGAAATCTCAGCAAACTGAGCACTGGGTGTTTCAGTACTTTTTTCAAGTGGAATTTGCAGCTATGCCATCCATACATCTGATGTGATACGTCCAGCACAGGACCATGAGCTGATAGTTTAGACTCCAGAATAACTCCCATCCTTATTTTAAATACTGAGCAACTGCTGACACAAACTTTGGGGACGTGCAGCTGCAGGAACAGGAACAGCTGCTCCTCTTCACTGTAGAAACGTGGCTGCTTCTGGGTGGAGGTGCACTACTCCTTGTCACCCCATGCCACAGGGGTTCAGGGGAGGGGAAAAGCAGCCAGGAATGCCATGGATCCAACAAAAACTGTCATTGGGATGCAAACTGTGTTTGGCACAGTGATTCCTGCCAGGGTTGCTCAACAGCTGGGAAAATCTTGGGGCTCTCCAGAGGACAGGCTGGGATTCAGAGCAGAGGAAGGTGGTGCTGCCCATCGAAACCCCGTGGCCAGCAGTGACTCTGCCTGGCCCTTCCCCTGCTGCAGCCCTGAGGCCACACCAGCCCCTGCTTAAATCCCGAGGGATTTAAGAAAAGGAGCGAGGGAGGCAGAGTTGCCTTTTACTGTTAATACCTGCAGGCATTTCTGCCCAGGGGCGCGGGGATTTCAATGCCTTCCCTCTCCACTGGCTCGGGAATGTTTATACACCAGTAAATAATGGGAGCTGCTCATCTGTGTCGGAGTGTGGATGTTCAATTACAGCCCTCCCCTCTGCTGCCGCCGATCCCAGCCCCGCTCCGCGCTCCTCTGGCCCCGGCTCTGCGCCTCGCTGGCAGTTTGACATTTTGTCAGCCCGAGGATAATGCAGGACTGTTGACAAGCGGAGAAAACAGGGAAAGGAGCTTTCCTCCCCGAGCTGAGGCAGAGCACAGTCCCTCCTGCTGCAGGTGCTGCCTGATCGGGGTCCCAGGAGCTGTTCTGCGCTGTTTGTGACGGGCTGACTCTGAGGCTCTGTGACGGTTGCCTGCAGCAAGCCCGTGTTTTCACGCCTCTTTCCTTCTTGGGAGCTCTTAGACATTTTCCAGGCCTCTTTCAGTTCCTCCTGCATGAAGCTCCAGCAGCTCCTGTGCAGAAGAGGGAACTCCCTTCTCTCTCAAATGCCTGAACTCGAGGGACACATTTCGGAGGGGCTGCTGTTTGTTGTTTTTAGAGGAGGCAGTGCTTGGGGCCGAGCGCCACCCCGACAGCAGGAGCTCAGCAGGGAGGTGACCAGCTGAGAACAGGCTTCGCAGAGCCAGAGGCACTTTGCCCAGCAGAGTGTGGGCTCCCCAGCACACCCAGCTCAGGGCAGGGGCAGTGCCTGCTCCTCCCTGGAGCAGCTTGGCAGATCCTCTTGCACCCCAAAGCACCATTCATGCAGGGAGAAGGGAGCGTGTGCTGCGCTGCTCTTACCCACTCCCGGTTGGGGAACCAATGAGACTGCCTCCCTCGGCCCAGGTGGGACACAGCAGCACAGCTGAGCCCCACAGCAACCCTGAGAGCTGCCCGTGGTCCTGGGCAGAGCTGCTGCCAGCCCAGACCCCACCCAGCTGCTCTCTGCCCGCTGCTGGCGCTGCCATTTGCACCCTTTCCCCCGTGCTGGTGCTCCTCAGCCCGTGCTCGCAGGAGTTCATGGAGAAATGCCAGCGCTGCTCTGTTGCTCAGCCCTAGGATCCCCCGTGAAACACTGACCTAGATCAACCCCGTGCTGCACAGGGCTGTGCTGCTGTGGCTGCTGGGCACTGCCAGCCTCACCCGGGGACCCCCGCCCCGGCATTTTCCCTTCCAACCCAAAGCCGGCAAACCCAGAGCCCATCCAGCAAGAGCCGGCGCTGCCGTGTCCAGCACACAGCTCCCCTCTGGTCCCCCTCCATCCCAGCCCCTCTGCTGGCAGCAATCCGTGGCAGCTGAAGTGCAGAGGAGCAGACACGGCGAGCTGCCCTGCAGCTCCTGCGCTCCCGGAGCCATCGGAGCAGAAATGCCTGCACGCAGAGCCTCTCCAAGAGAGGGATGCTGGCACTAGGATCTGGAATTGCCAGCACGTCAGGGAAGGAGAGATCGTCTCCTAATACTCTCTAAGCTCCAATCTTAATCTTGTTCATTGCTGTTAAGACTCAAAGAAATCGGGCCGATGCGTTGAAAGGAGGCAAAATAAAAAGATTCAAGAGGAGGCTGAAGTCTCTTCAGAAAACTGAAGAGAAATAATCTTCAAAGGTTCCCACGAGCCTGTGCTCCCCAGCCTGGAAAAGCAGAGCAGATAAACACTGAGCCTTGCTGGAGTTGTTTTTCAGTCTGGTATTTTCTAGGAGGAGATAGAACTGTTAAGGCTGGAGTATCAGAGGGCAGTTATGGGATCTCAGCACACAGGGTTTGATCCCTTCCCTGGGGTTTCTGCTGCCCGGCAGCCTCAGGCTCTCAAGGCTGGGTCTCACTTCCCCAGGGGATGAGGGCCAGGCACAGCAGAAGCACAGGAGGGGCTGGATGCTTTTCCCAGGGTGACTCCCTCCAGGTGGGGCTGCAGCCCCGTTCCAGCCGCAAGGGTGATCCAGTCAAGCGGGAAAACCTGCCCAGAAACTTCCTGCACTGGGGGGATGAGAGGAGTTACCTCGGGCTGGTGCCTCTGCCTAGGTCCCATCACAGGGCAGGGAGCCAGGGCAGAGCAGCACCTCGTTCCTGCATCCCACTGCCTTGCAGCATCGCCGTGCCACCCTCTCATCCCCGGACAAGGGACACCACGGAGGGGTTTTCCCTCCCCTTATCCCCTCCCCTAAGGCCTGGGAGGATCCTGCACTGGGAGCTGCTTTCAGACTCTGCACTCGTCCCTGCTGGCTGAGCTGCTGCTGCTGAATCCCTTCCTCCAAACTCATTTTTAGCCTCCCTGACAGCCCAAGGCAACACGTGCTGCTATTTCAGGAGGCCCTGCTGTGAGAGGTGCTGCCTTTTCACCTTGCAAGACGTGGTGGTGTTAGGAGGAGCCCAAGGATCACCCATGGCATGCTGCAAAGGCACCCAGCACAGAAAACGGGGCACAGACCCCTCTGCAGAGGAACCTGCCCAGGCCCTGGGTTTGCACTGCAGAGAGGAGTGAGCTGGGCTCTGTGCAAGCAGGGTGGGGTGTAAAGAAGGTGCTGCAGGCTGGGGGACAGTCTGTCAGTCTGTCTGCAGGCTGCTGGCCAGAGCCTGTGGCAGGGAGGCAGGCAGAGTGCTGACTCCCCAGGCAGCTCTGCCAGCTCCAGCCTTTGCAGCAAATTTTGCCTTTGTCATTGCCCATGTGCTGGGTGGACAGGGGACTCCTGTCTTCCACGAGGGTGTTAGAAAATGCCTTTCAACTGCGGGGAAATTCACCCTCCTCTCTCCCCTCCATCCCCCAAAAAAAGAGTAAGCCATAATTACACCCACGCAGCTCTCCACACTGCTTCACCCCCCTCTCAGAAAGGCACCCGCATCTACAGAGTGGATATGTTGATTAAAAGTCCCCCAAAATGAATAGATCAAGAGAAATCTTCCATACCCCTGCAGCAAGGGTGAAGTGCTTTTTAATTAAGGACAAAGACATGCAAATGTCCTGAATCATCACAAGCAAATAGCAAAATAGCACCTGTCAGAATATTAAAAAACAAGCACTCAGCGTTCCCTTGTGATCAGCTTGAAGGAGGCCTTGAGTTTAAAAAAAAAAATAAATATAATTCCACTGAGAGTTGAAAAACGTAATAGACTGGGAGTGAGCAAAGAATATGGCTCAAAAAAGTCCAAGTGGGGATGACTTGATGGTGGTTCTGGCTGGTGAATGTGTTAGGGTGGCTGTCTGTCCATCCCCAGCCCCAGGACAGCCTGGGATGGGGGGCACAGGGCACTGCCCATCACCAGCCAAGCCCCTCTTCCCCCAGGTGCCAGGTCCTTGCCACCACCCTGCAAAATCTGTAATTGTGAGCACTCAGATAACCCCAGTCAGCCGGGCAAGCACAGCCTGATGCGCTCTGAAGTGTTTGCTGCAGGAGCAGCCCCAGGCTCTGCTCCACCCGCCCCTGCCAGACCTGCCCGTGCTGAAGGAGGGGGATTTCAGCCTCTGTGGGTAATGAAGGTGACAGGCTGCTGCATCCCAGCACCCTGTGCTCTCCTCGTGTGAATTTGTTTGTGTGGCAGCCCAGGAGCGTGCAGGAAGAGCCCTGGATGTGCCCAGATCCTTTATTATGAGGGTTGATTACAGGGGGAACTGGCTGGGACGGGTGCTGAGTGCCAGGGCTGCAGGGGAGAGCAGGCAGGTGCCCCCAGGCTGGTCAGGGCAGGGAATTGTTCTAGAGTGGGGTTAAACAGGGAGGTTTGAGCAATTCTTTTTGCGTTTTAGGTGTTTTTATTGCTGTCATCGCTGGCTTATACCCAACCCTGTGAGTGCTCAGGTTAAAAGCCCAGCTGTGGGAGGACGTGGTGCTGTGAGGAGCAGACCAGAGCAGCAGCCTCTCCTCTGCTTGGCTGCACCCCAGAGCTTTGGGCGTCCCTTGGCTTGGTGACACAGCTGAGGCCACCGCTGTCCCCAGGGCTGTCCCAGAGCCAGCAGGGAGGAGCAGTGGGGAAGGCAATGAAAGGAAGGAGTGTTGGGAAGGACAGAGAGCCAGCACAGCCCAGCAGCAGCCACAAAGGGCTGCGAAGGGGAGGCAGGGAGAAAGGGAAATGCCTGGAATAATAAGTGACGGACGGATGCCTTTGAAGGGGACTCGGATTTCTCGGGTTTCCCGCCTGACCTACTTAAAACCGGCGTAATCTGATGAAGGAGCAACCCCCAGCTCTAAATATAAACTTGTCTCCTCTGGATTTAAATTCCTGCCACCCAGGGATGGGGCTGTGGTTGGCAGCTGGAGGCACGGTGTGAATTCCAGAGGTCCTGGGCACCTTTTCCTGCTGAGGAAAACCAGAGGGGTGGCATTGGCAGTGCGTGATTTTCCGAGTTGTGAGCAGCAGCAGAGCTGCCTGTGGGGATTGGCAGGAGGCACAACCAAAAAAAACCACCCAAAACCCTGCACATCAGGAGCCAGAAGTCAGGGGACCTTCATTAGCTCCTTGTATTCACATGATTTGTGAGCAAAGATTTTTCATTTCAAACGAACCGCTAATCTGGTGCACAACGGAGTCCCGGGGCATCAAATTAATTGGCAAATATAGGCAGAATTTGGCAATTAGTTTAAATGAGAAGAAAAACAAAACAAAACCACAGTCCAAGCAAAACCAGCTGCAATCAAGGCACTTTTCCCCCTACCTGTTTTGAAATAAAATATTCTGCTTAAGAATGCCAAAATGTTTCATTGATCCATGTTCTAAATTAAATGTTTCAAGTTTTTCCACTTCAGCACACCACTGTTCATATCAAACCTGACTTTCTTTAAATGAAAGAATAGAAAAAGAACCACTGTTTTGGTTTGAACAACATACTGAAATGACAAGATTAATATTTTCATTTTTCCTCTTTCACTGGAAAGCCATATTAAAAAAAAAAATTCAATATGAACCAAATTTAATCTATTCCTCACTTGGCTCCAGAGCAATTTTCCTATCTGCAATGTGTATTGCAGGATATTCCTGGGGCTTCTGGGGCTCCAGGTCTTCCTATTGCCATGTGGGGAGCAAGGTGGGACTTCCCAGCAGATCAGAGCAAGATTCAGTCTGGTTTTATCAAGGGCTTTTGTCAAACCCTCAAGGCTCCCTAAGGACATAAAATTTCCAGCTCATAGAGTCTGGGACTGAATTAGCTGTTTAGGAACCTTCTTATGCTTTATTCAACTTCCTTGCTAAATGGCAAAAATGAATGTGGGATTAGGAAAGAGAAACAATTAAATTAAAAACAAAGTCATTACGAAAGCCAGCGAGTCTCTCAGTACCCCCATCAGAAGGAAATGAGTTTTCTCCCTTTGTGGAGATAGGCCCCGTTAATTTTCTTGGCAGGATCTCCCATGTTAAAGCAACAAGGCAAATGTTTCCTTTGACTTCTCAACACTGTTTGTGAACCCTGGGGGGGCTAAAAAATAAAAATAAAAAGAGAGAGAGAGGGAGAAAGAGAGAGAGAGAAAGAGAGAGAGGGATACTCTCCTAATCTGAAGTGCTCTACACGTTAATTTTTGCAAAGCTCAGATTTAGGGTCAAATTCAAACTGACAGAGTCTCCTTGAAGTAGGAGGAGGGGCAGGAGATAATATTGGCTGAAGAGAAGAGAAAGATGAAACAGGCAAAGTGGATTTTTATTTTTTTTTTAATTTAGCTTGCAGGGAGATGCTAAGCCCAATAATCAGACAAGAAAGGCAACGAGCAGCTATCAAAGCAGCAGCCGTTTTAAGAGCTGTGCTCATCTGAAAGCGACTCTTAGCTCTGGTGAAAACTGCCGCCTTAACAGCTGTCCCAATTAGAGGCAGCCGGAAATTTCCCCAGAAACCCAGGCTTTTGTCAGGGAATAATTCGCTGAGTCTGGAATGCTCCGAGCTGGCTGAACTTTTGTTGAATGGGAAGAGCAGGGCTCCAACTGGGTTTGGTGCTCAGCTGCCAGGTTTGTGCTCCCAGGAAAAGTCGATTTTGCTGAGCAGCTGCAGGCACCAGGAAGCTCGCCGTGATTTATGTTTGGGATTTGGTTGGAGTTGGAAAGGGAGGGGGGTAAAAAAAAAAAATGAAAAGGCAACTGAGTTCCTTGGAAATTTGAGCTGGAGCCAGCTGAGTTTGCTCATGCCATGGTCCCATATGCCTGACCTGCTTTAGGATCTTGGCGGCTGGATCTGAGAGGGAAAAAATAAACCAGCCCCAGAGTGCTGTGGAGAGGCCAGTGCTGGAAGTGGCAGCACTCGTGACATCCCTCATGGCTGTGCCCATGGCTGCATGACAGCGAGGGCCCTGGCTCTCCTGGGGTCTGTCCTTCCCCAGCAGGAACATCCTGATGCCATTTCCTCCTCTTGGCTTCATCTTGGGTTTGTATTTCAATTATGAAAGCAGTAGTTACAGTTACTTGGGGTTTTTTTCAGCTACGTCTTTGAAAATTGATGTGTTGCCACTGGATGCATCATCAGATTTTCTTTTTTTTTTTTTTTTTTTTTTTTTTTTTTTTTTCAGCTGTTTCACTGCATCAGAAACTTATTTAAAGAAGGAAAAAAGTCAACAAGACTTAGTCTGGGAGAGTCTGTGCAACACTTCTTCATGGAGAGACTTTAGCTACTCTTATTTGAATTGTGTTAGAAAAGTTACCAGGCAGGACAACAACCCAGGCTTCCCTCAACCGCCTTCCAAGGGGCAGTGAGGCTCCAAGGCAGCTGCCAAGGCCAGAAGAGTCCCTGAATCAAGCTGGAGCTGTGTTTGCAGGAGAGAAAATAAGTTTTTAATGCTCTTTGTGACTCCTGACCAGCAGGAAAAAGCCTTTCTGTGAGTGGTGATGAATAATTACTAATGATAATTAACCTACAACAACAGTGGCACTCAGAAACTAGAGCAAAGGCACACAATGTGCAGCTCTGAATGAAAACAGAGCCTCTGCCCCAGAGGGATTTCTTTTTAAAAATGCCTAGAAATGATGAGTGACATAACTGGAGCTTTTCCTCTTCGGAGCTCTCCCCGGGGCGGGCGCAGCGCCCTGTGCAGGTACAGCTCTCCCTTCCCATGCCTGTGGCTCCTGGAGGGCTCTGCTGCTTCACCAGGCATCTCCCAGGGCACTCTTGGGGTTTCCTGTGCCCCAAGCCTGCCCAAACCAGCTGCTCCATCCCCTGTGCCATCCCATCTCCCTGCAGAAGCAATACCAGCACTGCCCAGAGTGCTGGCACTGAGCTCGGCAGAGAAGCAGGGGCACGGAGCTGGAGCTTGAACTCAGCCCCCTCTAGGCCCCTAAAGTGATGCTAAGGGCCCTCTGAAGCTCGGGGAGGGAAAAAAAAATAGAAAAAAAAGCATCTGCCACATTCTTCATTTCATCCTGCAAGCTGTGAGATCCCACCCCTCTCACTGCCTATCCCTGCTGACAGCCCTGCTTCCTACAGAGCAAATGGGCTTCAAACTCCGTGATCAAAGTCATTTGCATCGACTCCCATGGCCTGGTTTCCCTGCCTGCATTCCTGTCCCCGAAGCTGCCCTGCCCCTCTGGTTTGCTGCCTCTTTGGGGTTTGGCAGGGTCCCTGTTCCCTCCTCTTTGGGGTTTGGCAGGGTCCCTGTTCCCTCCTCTTTGGGGTTTAGCTGTGTCCCTGTTCCCTCCTCTTTGGGGTTTAGCTGTGTCCCTGTTCCCTCCTCTTTGGGGTTTGGCTGTGTCCCTGTTCCCTTTTCTTTGGGGTTTGTCCCTGTTCCCTCCTCTTTGGGGTTTGCCCCTGTTCCCTCCTCTTTGGGGTTTGGCTGTGTCCCTGTTCCCTCCTCTTTGGGGTTTAGCTGTGTCTCTGGTCCCTCTTCTTTGGGGTTTGTCCCTGGTCCCTCTTCTTTGGGGTTTGTCCCTGCTCCCTCCTCTTTGGGGTTTGTCCCTGCTCCCTCCTCTTTGGGGTTTGTCCCTGTTCCCTCCCCAGGGGATGGAGCCCAGCTCTGGGTGTCAGCGTTCACCTGCAGCTTCAGCGCTGAGCCTGAGCTTCCCTTTGTCCCGCTCACCTGGTGGGTGTTTCCCCACACAATTTCCCAGCCAGTTCCTCCTCTCTGCTCCCTCCCAGGTGACCCTGGCAGCTCAGCCATCCCTGGCTGTGTCCCACCGGGCAGGACTGGCTCAGCTCCTGCCCCTTGGAGCACCTCAGGCACGGAGCTCAGCCCCCATGGGCTGTGCCACGGGTGGCACCCATGGGCGGGTGGCAGCTGCTGTCCCCAGCCCTGTCACTCCCCACGGGGCTGCCTCTCCCTCTGTCCTGCTCACAGGAGGACTGGAGCAGCATCTTGCACTCTGGAGGAAAGGAGGTCTCCATGGCAGCTAGTACGACAGGAAGACTGTGCAAGAAACTTGATTTTTTTTTTTTCTTCCCTTACAGAAAATGCTTCTATTTTTGACAAAAGGCCTTTTTGAGGTATGAAACCTCTTATGAAACTTCTCCCACATCGGTGCTTTGCATAAACTATTTTGCTGTAGTTGTGTTATTCATTGCACACATTTTACACCAGCATGAACCAGTTTCTCTCCAGGGAGCAGAAAAGAGAGCCTGGCTGTGGGGCAGGGCACCTCAACCAAGCCATGCCCACCACAAACAGCATTTCTGCCTGCTGTGGCTCCTCCAAACATGGCAGACAGAGGAGAAAAGGGTCTCACAGCACGAACAACAACTTCAGCCACGTGTTAGTGAGTGGAACAGAGCATTAATGGGCCAGGAGCCTCCCACAGGTGCACCCCCAGTCACGGCCTCTGCACAGGTGAGTGGCACTGGCAGGGTCCCAAAGAGTCCCTGGCCTCATGAGGATTTACAGGGGGAAGAGTCCATTCACTGCTCTGGTCTCACAGATAGTTATTTTATTCTCCTCTGAGCCTGAGATGTCAGGGCTGATAGCAGACAGTTTGTTTCACAATGAGTGTACAGTGATAGGTCAGGGGAACAAACAAAAATGCCACTTTGAGGGGAATTAGATCATTAAAATGTCACAGTAGTATCTTGGGAAGCCATGTGGAGATTCCAGCTACAGCTTCTTGCTCCCTCTGCTAGGAAAAATAAATAACACCTGCCAAGCGAGAGCAGGCCTTGGTTTTATAGAGATTACTATTTTTTGAGTCACCATTGTTTCACACCACTCTGCCAGCAAGAAAGTAATGATCTCATTTTACATTGACACCAAGCCTGATTTTGGGGAAGTAAAAGCTTTTCTCCAAACCTGGGCTAAAGAATAAACAGAGTGCCTTGGGAACAGCAGCACAGAAGGGAAACCTATGGACCACTCAGCCTCCCAGCACAGCTAATAAACATTAAATTAATGACAGCGACTTGACTCTCTGGGTTTTTCTGTTTCTCCCCCTCCACGCTGCTATTTTTTGCCATCCAGGTGCCCTAGAGATTTTCAGCCTCTCATCCCATCCTGAGGAGCAGCATTTTCCACTGAGAGACGTCGTGGTCTCGGGCTGTTTGCAGCTCTGAACTCTCTTGATTGGAGCCTGCAGGGGATTTCTCAGTGCTCAGCTCCCCAGCCGTGTAATGGAAGGAATAATCCTCATCTCCAGCATGTGCCCTTAGCACCAAGGAGCTCCACACTGCTCTCAGCAGCCATTGTCCTCCTCAGAAATTCCCTTCCCAGGAAAACAAGGAGGGAGCTCTGCACGCTAACAGCCCATTTTAGAGGAGGCCACGCAGGTGAAGCCAGGCTCCTGCTGTGCCTCTCTTCCCACCTTCCTGAGGAGATGCTGAGGAAAGGGGCAGGTGCATGGACACCTCCTCCCTTTCCAGAACCTTCCACGTTCCGGTCAGCTCTCTTGAGTTCCCCTTGTCCTCTCTGTTTGCTTTCCAGGCTCTTACTCCCCCCCTCCCTTGGCAGGGCTGGGATTTGCTCAGGATGGAGAAGCAGAGCCAGAAAAGCCTTTGCTGTCAGGTTCCCTTATCACAGGACAGCTGATGGCAGCAGGCACCACCACCCCTGGCTTTCTGCAGGCCTCTCCTTCCTCTCCTGAGGACCTGCTGCCTCAGCAGCCAAACCTCAGAGCCCTCGAAGGAGCAGCTCTCCCCTGCACTGTGCCTAATTCTCCTAACAGCTTTCAACCCCTTAATTCACCCCCTGCCACCATCCAGGTGTTTGTTCCAGGGGAATAAAGCAGAGCAAGGGCAGTGAGAGCAGCAGGCACGCAGGGGCAGGTGAGAGCCTCTCCCTGCCCGTGCAGGCTTTTGTTTGCCACCCCAGCCTGGTCCAGACGAGATAATAACCACAAAATGCACAGGGCTGGGTGCTCAGGATGAGGAGGGAGCAGCTATTGTGGCTGCCTGAATGCCTGCTGGCAGAGCAAAGCCTTTTGTCCACTGATTTTTCTCTTCCTCGCACATTTACTTTGCTGGTCATCTTTTGTGTTTTCCTCTCTCTTTCTCCAGCATCAGATTTCTGTGTTTGGAGGATATTTCCAGAACTTCAGGCAAGGCCAGGAAAGTGCAATTCCAAGCAAGGGCTTTGCTGATCTGAGCCCCCGCTGCTCAAAGGGACATGAACCCTGCACAGGGGTTTGATGTGTTTGTTCAATTCTCCCTGGCAGATTTTTAGCTCTTTGCCTGATACTTTTGATGAGCCATTTTCAGCCTGTTGGGCACAAATTAACCATAGGGTTCATCTGCCTCCAAAGTGATCCCTGTGCCACAGGGTGAGCCAGCCAAGCCCCAGCCAGACCTTTGCTGTCTTGGATCAGATGATGGGATGATTTTTTAATCAGCAGAATCGCAGATGGCAAATAAATGAAAAGCTTCCATGAAAAAAACCCCAAATTAATATTTATTTATGCTAAATTTCACTGTCCCTTTTGTTTACAGCATATTCATGCATCAGGAGGGTTGTGATTGTTTTGATTTTCCCTGACCAGCTCTAGTTTTGAGCACAGGAAATCAGCTAGGAAGATTTGGAGTCAAGCCACACGAGCAGGTTCAAGGCAGAGAGACACCTGAGAACCAGAATATATTCACAACTTTGATTCTCTAATCCTCCCAGTGTTCACATGCAGGGCAGAGAGGGATTGTTTAACTTTGAAACTCCAAAATGGCCTTGGTGTCCAGAAAGGTTTTAGAGAGAGCTTGCAACACAGCAGGAGGCAGGGATTAAGCTCTAAATCCATGTTTTGTCCCTGGAAAGCTGTGCTGATCGCTAATAAAGTGAACTCTGCTCTCAAGAAATATTTATCTACATCTTTAGAACCCCCTGCACGGGAGCTGGGCATGAGTGGCAGGCAGCAGTCGGGAGCAGGACAATGGAAATCCTTCAGCCTGAGCTTGGAGAGTCCCAGCTGAGCAGAGCAAGGGCAAAGAGAGGGGGAAAAGCCTCTCAGAGCTGGGACAGCCCCAGCAGAGCAGGGTCAGGGCAGGGGGACAGCACCTCCAGGCACTGCCACTGCCCCCGTGTAGCTCTCACCTCCTCCAGGTACAGAAACCTCCTTCTGTCCCCTGGCAATTCCCTTCCAGCAGCCTCCACAGAACACAGAGCTGCCCAAGCCCAGCCCTGAGCTCCTGCAGCTCTTGCCAGGAGGGGAGGGAGCCCTCAAGTGTGGCTCTGATTTCCTGAGTCTGTGAAGTTTTCAGCCTGTCAGCTGCTGATTTTTTTCCCTTGGGAAAATTTCTTGTCTCAAGGACAAATCCATGTAAATAATCACAGTGCTTCTAAGTTCTCATAACAACTCTCTCAGGGGTGTTGTTTCCATTATTTAACCAATGAAGAGAAGTGTTGTCTTTACTGACCAATCCTAGGGTTCCTCAGCACAGCATGTTATAAAAAGGCTGTGTGAAATTATAAATTAAACCTTTCTGGTCCTTCTTTCACCTGGAGTGAAGCTCTTCATTTTCATGTCCAGCAGTGACACTGGAGGCTGTGACTCTGCAGCCTGTCAGGGCTGGGACTACACTCAGCTGCTGCTGTGGGGATTTGGGTTGGGGTGGAAGGACAGATTTGTCTTTACAAACAAGCAGTGCTGGTAGGTAAAACCAGCACTGAGAGATAAAAGAAACAATGGGAAGGGTTCCACTGACTGATGAATGGGAAAGAGGATGTTTGCCTTTACAAACAGACTGTAGGTTTGCTGATAAATGAAATTGGGTATTGAAAGATGAAAGAAACAATGGGGAAAACCCATAAATTCTTTAATATAACATTCCATAAGGATCAAAAATTAAAAGGGGGGTTATACATTAAGGGGAATCTTGGGTATTAGGCACTCTGGGAAGTTTGGACCTCTCAAGTACCTCAGCCAATGGGGAAAGAGAGAGGGGAATGCAGCCAGGAAATTGGGATAAACAGGAGGCTGCATCCTCCAAACATTTGAGAGGAAATGCCACAGGAAACGCCCCATGGCCTGTCCCTTTATTCCATAAAAGTAAAAGGACTCCTCTGTCTCCTTTTTGGACATAAACCCCTGGTGTTTGTGGATTAATTTTCCTAACAGCACTGTGCAGAGCCCTTGGCTCCCCAGCCCCCATGGCTGAGATATTTGAGGTGGGATAACACCTGGTCTAGTGGAAGGTGTCCCTGCCCACAGGGGCTGAAATTAAATGATCTTTCATCTCCCTTCCAACCCAAACCATTCTGTGACTCTTTAAAATAATGCATAAAATCCAAGTGTATTTTTTGTGTGAGGCAGGCGCTGCATGGACAGAGACCAAGGGTTTCACTTCCCTTCTAATGACAACATGCAAGGAGACATCAAAGGGAAGGGAAAACCAGAGCAATAAAGTGGGGGTTTTATACCACAACTAAAACAAGAAACTACTTTTTGTAATCACAGAACCAACTGCTTTCTGGGGGTTTTATACCACAACTAAAACAAGAAACTACTTTTTGTAATCACAGAACCAACTGCTTTCTGTGGTCACAGATGAACTCAAGACCAAATCATAAAACATTCTATCAGGAGTTACTATAATCAGAGATTTTCAGTCCAAAGGGACCAACAATGATCCTTTACTCCCACTCCATGACCACTGCAAGGCTTACCAAAGGTAAAAATGATTATTAAGGGCATTGTCCAAACAAGTCTCAAACACTGACAGGCTTGGGGCACCCACAGCTCTCCAGGAAGGTTTTTCCAGTGCTTGACCACTCACTCTGGAAGGAAATGCTCCCTGATGTCCCCTCTGAACCTCTCCAGCACAGCCCATCCCTGGGTACCAGGGGGAAGAGCTCAGCTCCTCCCCTGCCTGCCCTCCTCAGGAAGCTGCAGAGAGCTCTGGGGGGCTCCCAACAGCAGGGGAACACAGCCAGAGACAAGGATGAGGCTCCTAGAGGCAATCCCTGCTCCACAGGGGCAGTGCTCTGTGAGGTTCTATGAGAGTGAAGGGGCCCAAGATCACAGGGACCACCTGCAGTTTGAGTGCTATCAGACACCAGACACTTCAGATAAGGCTTTGGGCTCTCCCAGTTCAGTGCCTGCAGACTGGGAGCCCAGCAAACACCTGCACTGGCACTGGGTTAATTTTAGGAATACCTGCCTTTTCTCCTTTGCATAATAGGACAGTATGTTTTCAGCAAATGATTTATTTCCTTCAAATAAATGCAATTTCTAGACATCTAAAGTGGTGCAAAAATTCAGTTCAAATTCCCTGAGTAGCTTCTGCCACTCAAAAGAAACAACAACGGCTCTGAAGGGTTGAGAAATTCACATGGAGAAGGGTGGGAGCCTCAAACCCCCTCCTTCCCCACTATTTCCAAAATGTTTCTATTTCAGGCACAGGCTCCCTGTGAGCCCAGGAAGCACAGCCCAGCTTGGGGCTCTGCCCAGTGCTCCCTCCTCAGCACCACACTCCATCCTGCTGGGGGGAATCTCCCTCCTTTGCCAGGGCTGCTGCAATTCCCAGGAAGGGATTTGAGCTTCCCTGGGGCTGGAGCAGGATCCTGAACCAGCCCAGAGCAGTTCCTGCACCAGCAGCAATCCTCTCCTCTGCTTGAGCACGTCCAAAATCTCCTCCAGCTGCTCCCTGCAGCAGCTGTGGGGCTGCACCTGGGCTGGGGATTTCACAGACCCACCTGGGTTTCATGAAGTCACAGACTGGTTTGGGTTGGAGGGGACCTTAGGGACCATCTAGTTCCATCAGCACCACCTTCCAGCACCCCAGGTTGCTCCAAGCCCTGTCCAAACTGACTCTGAACTCTTAATTTCCTCTCATTGTCTCCCTCCTTCCCTCCCTCCCCAAACCACCAGTAGCAGCTGAGCTTAAACAGTTTCTTTTGCCACCTGCCTTGAAGAAAATGACATTTTCTATGCCACAGTTGAAATGCCAGGGGATTGTTTTATCTTTGGAGGGAAGTTCCCCCAAGTGGCCACCCTGTTCCAAACAGAGCAAGAGGCACAGCACTTGAGGGGAATTTATAAATTGTGCTGAAGAGGGTTTGGATAAAGGCTGCAGCCCAGATCCTGGTAACAACAATGCACCAGGCTCTCCTTTCACGCCGTGATTGCCCAAACAACTGCACTCACAGACCCTGGATGTCCCCTTGGAGAACATTTAGGGGGCTACAGAATGAAAGGCTCAGGCACCAGAGCATTGGCTGGATGCAGATGCCAAATGCTGAGCGTTGCCTTTCATGGGATGCCTTTGGGTCCAGGCTGACTTTCTCTTGGAAAGGAAATCAGCTCTGTACAGCTTTTGCTGATTTTACACAGCCTCTCCAAACTGGGAACCTTTCTTCAGAAGCCCAGGGCTGGAAATATCCCCCTCCAGCCCCAGCTCAGCCTAATGTGCATCCAGAGGGGATCATCATCCCTGTTTGATTTCCAGAGGAGCCACAAGCACTCAGACTCACAGCTCCAAACAAGCATGTGGAGATCCAGCTCTGAATGGATGTCTCGCCTTCCAGAGTATTTTGACTAATATAGTACACATTGACCCAAATTTTGGGAGCAGAGAGGCTCATTGATTCCGACTAGCAGAACACAGCACGCTTGTGGGGGATGCATTTGAAACTAATTAGGAATTTCTCCCATCAGAGCCGCTTCTGTTCCTCTTCATTACCTCCCCCAGCACAAAAGTTGCCCTGCTGGACCAGCCCTGAGAGCCACTGGACTTTGTCACCTCCCAGGGAAGGGATCTCTTCTCTCCAGGGCTGGGTTTTGGGGAACAAAGCAGCATTAGCACATTCTGCTTGTGTTTAACTACCATTATTTTGTAGAGCGCTTCATGAAACCTTAATTTTTTTATTTTTTTTTCTGAAAGTATTTTCTACAACTGAGTTCCCCTCCATTTTCTTCAGGCAATAAATGAATTTTGTTTACAAAGTACTTCAACAAGGCTTGAAATTTCATTTATGGAAAATGGGCCTCAGACGTCCAAGGCATTTGAAACCATGCTGAAATATGGCAATTTCAGGCACTTACCTGTCTCCTTCCTGCAAGCCTCCAAATCAAAAGTTACCATGACAACAAAGCCCACTCTCGGTCCAGCAGGATGAATTGGGTTTACATGATGTCATTATTAGCCAGGACCCGAAAAAATTACGCAAATGAGGCCCCCAGACAGCAGGGCTGCAAAAAGCACAAACAAGCAGCACAACAATTACTCTCTAAACTTAGCAAGGGAAGGAAAATGTCACCCGACTCCCCTGCAGTAATTCTGTAAAAAACACCAAACCTGTTGACCTCCTGTGTCCCTTGGAGGAGATTTGCCCTGTGACAATGGGATGGATTCCCAGCCTGAATTTCCCTGCCCAGCCCAGCAGACTGGCCCTGCTGTTCCAGGGGGATGCTGACCCCCAGCAGGCTCCCAGGGAGTTGGATTGCAGCTGCATGGTGACCCAAAAGGGAGAGGAGGGGCTGCTCTGGGGGAAATGCAGCTTCTGGCCACCCTGAGCTCCCCCTGGCCAGCAGGATGGGCCCTGGAGCATCCTTACCCCCAGCAGGGAGCTCTGCACATCTCTGCACCCTACCTGGGACGCCTGTGATGGCAGACCCCCCACCTCAGGGCTCTTTCACCTATAAATCAACCTCTACATCTCTGGCACAGGGGAAATTGCTTGGAGATTCTTCCTTTTACATCACTGCCATCCCTGGAAGTGTCCAAGGCGGGGTTGGACGGAGCTCTGAGCAGGCTGCTGCAGTGGAAAGTGTTCCTGCCCGTGGTGGGGCTTGGAGTGAGAGGATCCCCAAGGACCCTTCCAACCCTGTGATCCTTGGAGTGAGATGGTCCCCAAGGACCCTTCCAACCCTGTCCTCCTGTGATAACAGGGTCAGCTGAGCCCAACCCTCTCCCCACATGAGGATGAGGGTGAGCTTCCCCAGCCCCAGCTGATCGTTCACACAAGGACTGTGCTCTGCAGCAGCTGCTCTCCAGAGGAGGGAGGGGGAGTCACTCAGCAGTGAGTGCTTATAGATGGTTATTCAAGCATAATAAATCCTCCTTATCAATCCTGTCTCACCACCCCTCCTGATTTATGCTGGGTGTAATAAGGCAGTAAGAAGGCAAAGGCTGGTTTTACAGGCAAACTGGGGATTACAGTCAGCCATAGATATTGAAAAATTCACTATAGCAAAGAGAAATCATGAGAGGAGCCCAAGCAGCTTCCTGTGGATGCTGGGAGATGGGCTGGTGAGTTATGGTCATCTCCAGCACAGCTCTGGGCTGAGCTATGGCTGAGCTGGGATCAGACCACAGACCTATTGCTCCCAGGCTTCTTGGGCAAGCGCACAGCCTGTATATGCTGAGGAAATTGTGTGTTGACTTCAGAGGAGTTTTCTGTATTGTACTGATTCCTGTATCTTTTTAAAAATCCTAGCTCACTGTCTGCTTTGTTATTTTATGATTTATATTTTTTTTTCTTTTTTCTTTTTTTTTTTTTTTTCTGGATAAGCTCAGCAATACCATTTTGTCTCCTCTTCTTCACAAAATCCTTCTGCCCAAGAAGCACCTTTCTCCTTTCAAGCAAGCTGCCACTTTGCTGGGAGCTGGAAGCCGGAAGCCTTTGCCTTCTGATTGCCTCATGAACAGATTTACCCTAGACCAGTTCTCAGCCCTAAGCCTGAAGTTTACAGCACCACATCTCAAGGAGAGTTTATAGACTGGAAAGCTTGGCTTCTTTTCCCCAGCTGTGCTATCTGTGTAATAAACAAAATACTGCTTTTCTACCAGCCTGTCCTCCCTTATGTCCTTGGACTATCCCTGCTGCAGTCCTGCTTCTCTCAAACTGCTGCCACTGCCTCCACTGCTCTTTATGGGCATCCCAAAGTGCTTTCATAAAGTACCCAATGCTCACCCAGCTCCTGCACCTCTCCCCTTTGGAAGAAACCCCCCAGGGGCTGTTCTTCAGAGAGATTTTCTCTCTGCCTGCCAGAGGTGGTGGTGGACACAGCACTCGGTGTCCATCCTAAACTGAGGGGACAGAGCTGGACACAGCACTCAGTGTCCATCCTAAACTGAGATCCCAGAGCTGGGCACAGCACTCAGTGTCCATCCTAAACTGAGGGACAGAGCTGGGCACAGCACTCAGTGTCCATCCTA
>VZUI01072139.1:0-17053 GCA_013401135.1 Cettia cetti
TCTCCTTCTCCTTCTCCTTCTCCTTCTCCTTCTCCTTCTCCTTCTCCTTCTCCTTCTCCTTCTCCTTCTCCTCCTTCCTTCTCCTTCTTCCTTCTCCTTCCTTGTACATCCCACACACTTCCTTGTCTCTCCATTCTTTTCCAAAGTCCATTTCCAAACTGATCCTGATCATGTTGCAGGTCTCAGGTGTCTTTTCCCACCTGGGGTGAACGAGTAGTGCAAATTTCAGGCCCTTGTGCTGTGCTTCCAATCCTCTGGCTCTGGCAGAGACACCTGAGGATAGAGCACTGGATAACAGGGATGTGAAGGAGGCCTCCAAAACACCAGTGACACCCTGGCCTGTGACAGCCAGACTGGCCAGAGGGACCAGGGCAGGGATGGTCCCCCTGCACTGACACTGCTGAGGCCACACCTCAAATCCTGGGATCAGTTCTGGGTTTCTTATGCAAAGAAGGATATTGAGGGGCTGGAGCATGTCCAGAGGAGGGAATGGAGCTGGAGAAGGGTCTGGAGCACCAGGAGTGGCTGACGGAGCTGGGAGGGCTCAGCCTGGAGAAAAGGAGGATTGGGGGGGACCTGATCACTCTCCACAGCTCCCAGGCAGGAGGGTGCAGCCAGGTGGGGGTCAGGCTTTTTCCCAAGTAATAAGCATTTGAGTAAGAGGAAACAGCCTCAAATTGCACCAGGGGAAGTTTAGATCAAACATTAGGAAAAATTTCTTGACCTAAAATGGCCTTTAAGGCCTGGCACAGAGTCCCCAGGGCAGTGGTGGAGTCACAAGCTGTGGAGGTGTTTAAAAACTTGGCACTTCAGGACATGGCTTAGTGCTGGACTTAGTAATGCCAAGCTTACAGCGAGGCTTAATGATCCTAATGGTCCTTTCCAACATAAATAATTCCATGATTCCAAGAGTTGTGAACAGCTTTATCACTGGGATTTTCCCACACAGGTGACAGATCCATAACCTCCCCTGCTCAGTGCAGCCTGATGGAAATCAGTTCCTGAATGATTTCCTGGCTCAGGTGCTGGGATAAAAGCCTTCAGCCTGTTTTAGGCAAATGAGCCTGGTGCTGCTATTTTTCTGAGCAGTTATTCCAGCAGGGAGGATCCCAGTGCCAGGCTGCCTGACTGCAGCTTTTAGAGGACCTTATCAAAATTAGGGTTGTCACTCCAGTTTACAGCTGGGCTAAGGGGAAGTGCTTTGTACGAAGTATCTCCAACAAATTTAGGAATAAAATCCAGATCTCCTGACTCTGTGTCTATTGTAGCAGTCATTAAAAAACATCAGAAATGGGTAAAACTGAACTTCATTCTGTTCAGCAGAAATCTGTGACCCCTAAGACCAACAAACATTCAATTTTTCCATTCTTTTTTCCAAAGTCAAGGCCTGTTGTTCACCTCTGAGGTGCATTCTCAGCTTTTGTACAGAGTGGAACCTCAGCCAAGCTGGGCTTTTGCCAGCTCTTACTTCAAAATTTAATGAGATTCAGCTTATTCTGTAAACACCCTGAATCATGGGATATGAAAGCAAAATGAAAGATGTTATTTTGTTAACAATATGCAAGACTCATAAATAAGTATTTTTTCAACTGCAGCACAGTGCCCATGATAGCCCAGAATGTTTTTGAGGAGCTGTAAAATTCTCTGTGAGTTAAAGCTGTCCTCCAGGCCCACAGAAAAAAAAGTGAGAGATTTTGGGGTGTTAAAACGAATGAGGAAGAACTGAATTCTATTTTCACTCTCTAATTTGTAGTGGCATCAAGCTCTTTGCAGGTTGTTGAGGGAATTTGTGCCCTGGGAAGCTCAGCAATGGCACAGTGTCACCAGCCAAGATTAGAGGGATGGAGCACCTTTCCTATGAGGAAAAATTGGGAGTGTTGGGGATGTTCAGCCTGGAAAAGAGGAGCTTTGGGATGATGTAATTGCTGCCTTCCATTACCTGAAAGAGGCTACAAAAAAGATGGAGAGAAATTATTTACAAGGACCCTGAGAAACAGGACAAGGGGATCCAAACTGAAAGAAATTAGATGTAGATGTGATAATTGGAAGAAACACTTCCCTGTGAGGGTGGAGAAGCCCTGGCACAGGTTTCCCAGAGAAGCTGTGGCTGCTCCATCCCTGGAATGTCCAAGGTCAGGTTGGATGGGGCTTGGAGCAACCTGAAATGGTGGAAGGTGTCTCAAGGCAGGGTGGATGGAGTTAGATCATCTTTAACATCCTTCCCAAACCAAACCAATCCATGATTCCATTATTTTCTGGCCAGGTTCATGCCCAACAGCCACATGGAGATAGATGTAAGGAATTGAGTTAAAAATATTTTTTTTTCCACTCAGTTTTTGTCCAGCTTTTTGAACATCTGGTTGCAGCTGGAAACCACAGCGAGTGCAGATCCCTCCTCTCTTGGATGGGCTTCCAAGAGCTCTGTAAATCTCACTGGGCACACACCAGTCTCAGGAATTTCATTCCACTGCAGTTTTCTTATCCAATCACACCCTGAACATTAACCCGATTTCAGTGGAAGTCATCGATTGCAAACAAAGACCTTGCACACAAAGAAATGGTCCAAGATGGACTTCCAAGTTGCACCAGGGGAGCTTCAGATGGGATTTTAGGAAAAATTTATTCACTGAAAGGATGTTCAAGCATTGGAACAGGCTGTCCAGGGAAATGATGGAATCACAGCCCCTGGAAGAGCAGAAAAATGAGCGGATGTGGCATTTCACGATGAGCACGGTGGGATTTGATCGAGGGTTGGACCTGATGATTTTGAAGGTCTTTTCCAGCGTTGATGATTCCATGAAAATTCCCCACTGGTGCTTCCATCTGGACTGGTACCCAACCTGGGAGATGTTCTTGGGCTTCTTATCACACAACCTTTTGTGTGATAAGAGCAAATGTGGAAAACATAAGGAGCCTTCTGGATCAGATAAAACCTCCCCTAGACACACTAATGAGTGCTAATTGGCTGAATCAGCTGTTTAATCAGCCTGGCTCAGGAGTGCCCTCTCTAAAGGCTCTTGGGCTCTGTCCCTCAGTCAGAATGGAGTCACTGTCCCCTCCTGTGACACGATTGTGGCGCAGGTGCCGATGTGTGAAAGTGGATCATGTTAAATAGATGGGTTAGAACTGCCCTGATTCATTGGTGAAGGAACATTCTGTGGATTTTTATTAAGTATCTCTTGGGAAACGAAAAAAAAAAACCCGAGCAAAATGTTCCAATCAAGCTGAAACTGCCTCTCTGACCTTTCCAGCACATAACATTTTCATTCTTCGTTTCCAAATTACTTTTATCCTTAGTTTTTCCCTCCCACTGACTGTATATTCTGTTAAATCATAAAGAGTGAAATTAAAAGTAAAAATCAAAGGACCTCATTTCTGCTTTGGTTAAATGAAATGTTTTGATTTTAACTGAAGCTGTTGGCCTCCAGAGATTGTGTGATACCTTGCCACTACCTGGTTTTCTTCCAGGCAGCTTCAAAATGAACTGAAAAAGATTTCTAGACAAACAGAAAATCCATTGTCTGTCCAGTTCTGATAGATGGGAAAAATAGCCACAGAATATGATTTCTATTCTCAGGGAGAACAAGATCTGTGTGGCAGGAGATCTATTTTACCCAGGGCTGATCCCCAAGGCAGTAGCTGGGTCAACAAAGGCACGAAGCCACTGCATCCTCCCAGATTTCTTCCCATTGCTGCTTTTGTCAGGACTTAAAGAATTCAGTTAACTCATCCCAAAGCACTTCTAAAGAAGGAAATTCCCACAAGAATTCCCACCATAAGAGGAACATGAACTAGGCCTGCAGGTTGAAGGGGACGGTGTCAATACCAGACCTAAACTGAGATGAGGGTTTGGAATTGACCCACCAGATGAAATTCCGCAGTGCAGGTGCAACAACGGGATGATTCCAGGCCTGGTGAGGCAGATCTGGGTAATTGATCCAGACAAAAATTCCCACCAAACTCTGGGAAAAGAAAGTAACTGCCCATCCCAAGTTGTGGGGATGGAATGGATGCCTTTGGATACCCAGAACTTGGGCTGTATAAAGCTGTTACTTCCAGAAGAACATTTGGGGATGTCCACACCGAGAAGATCAGAAGAAGAAGAGCCAGTGGGACACCACAGGGACCCATGTGGGGATGACTCTCTTTGTTTAATCTGTGTCTCTTTGCCTTTTTCTCCACCCTTTACCTCACACTTGCTGTTAAATAAAAGTCGTACTCTTGATTTTCATGGTCTCGTTTGCACCTTGATTCGGGCAGAGGCATCTTTGAATAATCAGACCCTAACATTATTTCAGCTATCATATGCTTCTTATGCAAAGAAGGATATTGAGGGGCTGGAGCATGTCCAGAGGAGGGAATGGAGCTGGAGAAGGGTCTGGAGCACCAGGAGTGGCTGACGGAGCTGGGAGGGCTCAGCCTGGAGAAAAGGAGGATTGGGGGGGACCTGATCACTCTCCACAGCTCCCAGGCAGGAGGGTGCAGCCAGGTGGGGGTCAGGCTTTTTCCCAAGTAATAAGCATTTGAGTAAGAGGAAACAGCCTCAAATTGCACCAGGGGAAGTTTAGATCAAACATTAGGAAAAATTTCTTGACCTAAAATGGCCTTTAAGGCCTGGCACAGAGTCCCCAGGGCAGTGGTGGAGTCACAAGCTGTGGAGGTGTTTAAAAACTTGGCACTTCAGGACATGGCTTAGTGCTGGACTTAGTAATGCCAAGCTTACAGCGAGGCTTAATGATCCTAATGGTCCTTTCCAACATAAATAATTCCATGATTCCAAGAGTTGTGAACAGCTTTATCACTGGGATTTTCCCACACAGGTGACAGATCCATAACCTCCCCTGCTCAGTGCAGCCTGATCGTAACATTATTTTGGTGTCAGAAGTGGGAGCCTGACCCACCAGCTCTCGTCTCACCCTTATTTCAGCTCTACCTCCCTCTCTCAGTGTATCTGTTTTAGAGGTGACAAAGCACTTTCAACACAGACTTTTCCCAGAGAAGGTCAGAGAGATCCAGCTGGCTCTAAAACCCCCCTTAACGGACCACGGGGTGCCTCATCCCCAAAGTACAAATTCCTGAACTCAAACTGTCCCCTGCACATCTTGCAGTGCTCACACTGTGACAAAACCATCGGCAGCTTTTTGTGGAGCAGATATTTGTGGAGCTGTGAAAAACCAGGCTCCTGTAGCTGGCTGTTCCCATCACTCAGGGAATGCATTTCCACACTGGGAGTCACAGCAGCCTCAGCACTCAGGATGTTCCCTTCTGGTTTTGAGGACAGTTTTGTCACTTCTGAACTTACACCAGTAAGTCAAAGAGAAGTAAATAAAGATTCAGTGAGGCACATCTGGAAGGCTGTGTCCAGCTCTGGGCTCCTCAGGGCAAGGGGCACATGGAGCTCCTGGATCAGGTCCAGAGGAGGGTTATGAAGATGATAAAGGGACTGGAGCATCTCTGATAAGCAAAGGCTGAGGGAGCTGGGGCTTCTCAGCCTCGAGAAGATAAAACTGAGAGGGGACCCCATCCCTGTCTGTCCCTGCCTGCAGGGAGGACTCAGAGCAGGGCCCAGCTCTGCTCCTGGTGTCCAGCAACGGCACAGGAGGGACAGGCAGGAACTGATCCCAGGAGTTCTATCTGAACATGAGGCAGAACTTCTTCCCTGGGCAGTGACCAAACAATGAGGAGAGACCAGAAGGGTGCAGAGTCTCCCTGTCTGGAGATATTCCAGAACCCTCTGGAGACACAACCCTGTGCCGAGAGATCTGGGGTGAGCCTGCTGGAGCAGGGAGGTGGCACCAGATGACCCCACGGTGGTGCCTTCCAGCCTGACCCATCCTGTGATTCTGTGGATCACCAAATCCTAGAATCACAGAATGGTTTGGGTTGGAAGGGACCTCCAAGATCATCTCATCCCAACCCCGTGCCAGGGCAGGGACACCTTCCACCAGAGCAGGTTGCTCATTCATGGCTGATGGTTCAGTTACACAATTCCTGTGTAGAATGCTGGTCTGATGCCAGTGGAGTTCTCAGCACAAATCCCACCTGAGTGTACCTGGGACTAGAATGCACATGGGGATGGGTCCTGGACCATTGACCACAAGTTCCTGAGATCTCCACCTTTAGCCACTTAACTGCATCACAGAATAACTTTAAACCTATTTAAATAAGGAAAAACAGCAAACTAATGATCAAGGTCACCTCCAGAGATGCTTTCCTGCCTCCCTTCACCTGCAAGCAGCCTGGGTAACTGAATCCTGATTTATCCAATCACTAATTGCTAACTGTTAATTTAAACACCTAAGTGGAGATGAGCCTAGGCCTGAAGCAAAAACCCATTTGCTGGCTAATTCCTATTCACTAAAGCCTCACTTTCTAAGTCAGGAATTCTTTAAAATCCCATCTGCCAAAGACAAAAGGAATAAATTTAAATATTCTCTCCCCTTTTCACAGAGGTGGTGAAATTCCACCTCATTTGCCCACGGTTATGCCCTTGGCAAAGGTAACAATCAAACCCAGCTCTCTCTTGCTTGGAGAAAAGATCCTAGACCTCCAGGTTTCCACTCAACTTTCCTTAAGGTACAAAAGAAGACAAAAGAAGTCATTTTCCAGCTCCAGAGTTTTGATCTTTGTGACAGATCCGAGGGTAATAATATTAATTAAAACACTATGCCAGTACTTAGTGGGAATTATTTGGCTGATATAATTAGGAAAGACAACATGTCATTATGCCAGCTCCATGATGTACAAACAGTAACAGCATCTCCTGTAAATTATAACAGCAATAGCAATTAGCTGTGGTTCTAATCTAACTCATTGTAATGAGCCATGGATGGAAACCCAGGGCTCAGCACGAGGCAGCAGCTGCTGAATCTCAGGTAGATCCCATCCATGGCTTTGGTGTAATGTTGTTCCAGAGGCAGAATTGGCATGGGAATTTGAACACAGATGTGGATCAGGACTCAAGAAGAGCATGGGACATATTTCCAGGATGTAAAATCATTGGATTCAGCTTCTTAAAACTTCTGTTGTCAGCTCGTTTTCAACACACTTGGAGATTGAATTCAATTCCCTTTTGATGCAGTGAAAATCCCTCTGCCCTCCTGTGTTGGGATCATCCTGTGGAGTTACCCTCACCTGTCCTGAGCAGAAACCAAAATTGTTATTGATTGAACAGTGTTAATTATTCAGATGTTTTAGATGTTTTAACTTTCCAGGAATGTGAAGCAGACTTGCCCTGGGCACTGTGGCTTTCTTCTGCTCAGAGAATGAACAGTTCTAGAAGTGGTCAGTGGTGCTGCAGGTGCTCTGTCCATCCCTTCTCCACCTGGGAGACTGTTCCTCCTCCCAAATGCTCCTGTTGGTCTCCTCTACCTCACATTCCATTTTCCCAAATCCATGAGTTTTCTTCCTGTGCCTCCCTTGGAGGCAAGCCAAGGTGTCCCAGTGCCCTTTTCAGGTGGATTCTGAGTTCCTGGGAGGACAGACACCCTCTTGAATTCTCCAGTGAGATACCTGCCCAGTCCTCTGGTGATGGTGGCATCAGGATATGTGGCTGTAGAGGCTACAATTCCCTAAAATTCCCTTTCCTCTTCTGCTTGGAAACGGTAAAGTCAGGTTTTGGCTCTCTTGCCCAGTTTTCACCAAGCTCAAGTTGGTCTCTTCCCACTGGTGTCATTGTGTCCTGTCACGTCTCAGGCTGGGCCTGATGGAGTTGTTTGTGAAACACAGAGACAGAGGCACTGAAAGAGAGGCAGTGTAAGGCAGATTCCAGAGAATCCTGGAATCATTCCAGCTGGAAAAAACCTCCAAGGTCATCAAGTTCACCCAGCACTGCCATGGCCACCACTAAACCATGTCCCCAAATGAGACACCTGCACATCCTTTAAGTCCCTTCAGGGACGGTGGCTCCACCACTGTCCTGGACAGCCTGTTCCAGGGATTGAAAACCCTCTCAGTGAAGAAATTCTTCCAAATATCCAGCCTGAACTTCCCTTGGCACAACCTGAGGTGATCTCCTCTTGTCCTGTTGCTTTTTTCCTGGGAGAAGGGACCAATGCCCACCTCAAGACAGCCTCCTGTCAGGGAGCGGTAGGGAGTGAGAAGTCACCTGAGCCTCCTTCTCTCCAGGATGAGCCCCCCAGCTCCACCAGTTTCTCCTCCAGGCCCTTTCCCAGTTCCTTTCCTTTCTCTGGACATGTTTGGCATCATCTCTCCAGTCCTACACGGCTCTGAGTGTAGGACTTCCTCGGTTGGGACTGCAGGGCTTTGGGAGAGGATCCCTCTATTCCCATATTCTCCAAGTGCTTGGAGGTGGTGAAAGGAAATAATTCCAGCTGTGTGAGGCTGCCTGGAAGGTTTCTTGGCAAACCAGGAGCAGCTCTCCTCTGCAGTCCCTTTCTCTTGTCTTTCTTATTCTGCTCACAATAAATTGCAGACCAATTACTGCTGGCTGCTGGATCAGTGGGAAATGAAATGTGTCTCTCTTTGCCAGGGCAAGGAGAGAGGGGAAAAAAGGAGCCAAATTTACAGTCAACTCCTTTTAACTTCTTTTCATAGGTATCAGAATTAATCTCACTAATTTAATCCAGTCTTAAGCAGTGAGCATTTTATACATATGTATTTTATAGCTGGAATTATTGATACTGAAAGATCTATATTGAGCTTTTGCATGGAAAAAGAGAGGCACATCCATCACATTGACTTTTTATTGCCAAATTGAAATTGCCATCGAAAGAAAAATTGATTTAAGGATCCTTATATAAATCTGCATGTATGTTCAATAATGTTTATGAATATATATTCAAGAAGAAGTTGATATATAGTGATATCTATAAAGATAGACACAAGCTGTGCATTCCTGTGGTGATGGAGTGAGCTGGAAGAACTGATAAAACACTCACAGAGAAATCTTTAATATTATCTGGAGGAGACATTTCCAGATTGAAATCCCTGATGATTTCATTTGTTCTCTGGTACTGGGGAGAAGGGGAGGAATGGTAATAGAGCAAATTCTTGGCTTCCTGCTGGGGATGAGCTGTTTGGTCAACAGGACCAAATTATCCCAAATAAATACATCAAATAAACATCAGAGGGGTTTGAGGGAACGCTGTCTGATGTAAATGCTGTAAAAAAACACATCCAGCTCTTAAAAGGCAGCAACAGCTTGGAAAATTCCACCCAAATCCTTATTTTTGCACTTATCAGGGAGTCATGGAATGGTTTGGGTTGGAAGGGACCTCAAAGATCATCCAGTTCCACCCCCCTGCCATGGGCAAGGACACCTTCCCTAGACCTGGCTGCTCCAAGCTCCATCCAGCCTGGCCTTGGACACTTCCAGGGATGAGGAATAAATAATAAATAGCATCCTGTCTGCAGAAAGAAGTGGTGCAGGGAAAGAGAACTCTGCTATCCATGCAAGTTGAGGGAATTACTCCTGGAATTCACAAAGAAAAAATCCAACTCCCATGATTAGAGGTCCTTAACACTAAATTGCAGCTGAGTTTATCAAGGCCTTTCCAGACTGAAATGTTGCAGTTTGAAGGTGATTTCCCTTCCAAGAATAAGAGAACACAGGTTGGACAGAAAGAACTAGAAGAAATATTTCAAAAAACAAAAAACAAAGTTAAAAAGTAAACAAACACACACACACACACACAAAAAAAAAAAACTGAGTAGAAATTATTTCTTTCTGTGTTTTAGCTCTTAAAAGTAACAAAAATAACCACTAATTTTTCTTGGAGGAAAAAAAAAATGCTCCCAAAATCCAATTGCACCAGCTAAAAAAAAGTTGTTGACAATATTATCAAAATCCTGTCTTTCAGGGAGGAGGAGGAGTGGTTCTGAACATATTTCAGTGAAACTGACACCTTCGGGTGAGTTCTGACAGGATAAAAAAAAAAAACAAAAAAAAGAAATCCAAAATCAAAAGTTTTCCTGAGCAGAACAGGAACAGCTGCGGGAAGCAGAGGGGCTGGTGGTTTATATCACAGAATTAGCAGGGAATTATGGAATGGTTTGGGTTGGAAGGGAGCTCAAAGAACATCCAGTTCCAATCCCCCTTCCACAGGCAGGGAATCTGCCACTTGAAGGTCCTGTATATCATTAGGGAGAAGTGTCAGCAAATCCTTTTCTTCCCAGAATATTCCCAGGCTTTACCAGCAGCTCAACTTTTGGGACAAATCCCAGCTGCTCTTTCCAAAACAGATGCTCCCTCTGTCCCCTCTCCTCCTCCTCCCAAATTCCCCTGTCAGTCCCCTCTTCACCTTTCCCCTTTCCCAACGCCCACCAGATTCCACCCCGTGCTCCCCTTGGGGCCAAGCCAGATGCTCTGGGTGCTCTTTGGAGCTTGAATCTGAGTTTTTGGAAGTCCTGACACCCTCCCGGCTCCCCCACAGGGATGAAACTGCAGCTTCCACTGCTATTGGGAGCTCATTCCCTGCCCGACACAGCCATCAGCTGGCTGGATTTAAAATCACAGCAAGACTCATGAGCCATTCCCAAACATCCCGGATTTCTCTCTGGGGAGCAGGACATCACCTGAAGGAGTTGTGTCCTCATACAGTGGTTCTCTGTTCAGCAGAGGTGAAGCTGTTCCAGGGATGCTGTGGGAATAATTCCTGGAGGTTTTAAGCACAGCAGATTGATGGATTTGAATGGGAAAGCTCTTTGCTAACTGTGCTGTTTGTTCCCAGTCCAGCACCGGAAAATCTGGGATAGCAAACCCTTACCTGCTGAGGAAAGGCAATATCTGCTATTCCTCACACATCTCATGTTTTTGCCTACTCAAGGGGGTTTCCCGAGCAGAAATTTCCCAGTGGATTTCTTCTGTTGGAGTGGGACACAGCAGCTTCCATCACAGGAGCCAAAACTAAATCAGTCCTGCTTCAGGAAGGACTCAGAGCTGAAAATTGTGCATAATACAGAAAATACCTTCCTTCTCAGCTTCCCACTTTACCTGTCTCACTTTCCCCCCTTCTTTTTCCATCCCCAGTGCCCAGATTCCCCAGGGAAGTGGTGGAGCCACCATCCTTGGAATTGTTCAAGGAATGACTTCATGGGGCTCTTCATGGTGTGCTTTAGTGGGGCTGGAGGTGTTTGGTCCAAAGTTGGACTGGATGATCTTAGAGATCTTTTCCAACACCAATGTGTTATAAATGAATAGCCAAATTTTTAATCAATAAAGAGAATGTATTGATTTACAGCCGTATGAAAAGTCCGAGATAGCCATGGTCAGAAAGGAGTTCTGAGCCCGGGATCAGAGCTGGGTGAACTGAGATGTGGCCTCTTTCACACCCAAACTCCCCCGCTCACAAAGTCTGATTTTTCCAGGTCTATTTTATACTGTTTTCCGCTGGAATTTTGGATTACTTCATCTTTCTTTGTCCAGTGCAGTGTTCCTGAATATTCACAAAGTTCCCTTTCTCTGTCGGTGGTCGGCTGAAAGGTTTTCAGGGAGTGATGATGGCTTGATCTGATTTACGGGAAGTTTTCACTGGGATTCAAGATGAGGAAGTCCATTGCACAATATACATCAGGCGAGGAGTACAGAGTGATCAGAGTCCATCATGAGGGAGGAAACACGACTTCCACCAAAACCTGTTTCTAAACGTGTGCAAATGAACCTTTATCTTGAGGTGCCAGGCTCCTGGCAGTTTGTGCTTTTGTGACATCCATAGCTCACACACATGGGATTTCTCAGTACCAGTGTGATCCTGGCTGGAGTTAGATTTATAACATTTCACAAATAAGAAAATCTCGAATTAAGTTATACCATTTATAACAAATAATTCTATGATCCCATGATCCATAGGAAATGTAGGGATGCTGAACACCCCCAGCTCCAGGAACATTGCCACCCTCGTCAGCTGCTTCATGAGGTGGGGGGTTTAATCCTCAAAGGTTTTGCAAATAATAAAAGTTTCAAAAGCACCAAGGGATGCCATCGCTGCTTGTGCACTTTGGCCTCTGCTGATTTCATCCCAGACCCCAGTATGGAATTTTCTCTTTTTCCCCTCCCTTTCCAGCAATTTCTCCTCATTTCCTTGCGCAGGCTCAGCACCTGCAAGCATCAGAGCTCAGATTTTCCACAGCTTTCATGCCTATCACATTATTCAGAAGTTTTTCTTCCTATTTTTTTCCTCCTGCCTCTTCAGTCGTGCTCATTCAGCTCACTGGAGGTTTCTGACCTCTCAAGGTGCTATTCAGCTACTTGGTTTTCTCTCCAGACACTTCTCTTTCTCACCACTTGAAATTCAAGCCCATTATTATGCAAAAAGAAAAATCCTCACGGTCAAGGTGAGCTCCAGGATAAAAACATCCACACCTCCAAGGAAGTTACACCTGAGAGTGTGTGATTCCTCTGTGTCATTCCTTCCAATTTTGTGTGAAGCACTTTTATATTGTATAATAGGGCAAATACATACATAAAACAAAAGACTTTATATTTATTATCAATATAAATTTATGCAGAGCCAAGTATTGGCCTAAATTAAATGACAACACTTCCCATTCGGAATTCATCCAGCCTAGACAAACAAAATACCAATATATGAAGAAAAAACCTTGTAAGATTGATAAAGACAGAAGAATGATGACTTTAAAGTGGATTTTCCTACTTTAAATGCATAGGTTACATTTTCTTTATGCAGTCTTTAAATAATTCATTAGTCCCCAAGACAGTTTTATTAAGTCTGGGAGTATTCCTCTGGAATCCCAAGTAGCTGTAACTTCTCTGAAGCTTATGGGACCAGGCAGTTGGAATGCTAAAACATATTTGGAGTGAAATAGTCAGACACAGGTGCTGGGAGACTGCATTTTGTCAGACTGGAGCTACTTTTTACTCTCTGAGATCCCGGATCCCAGGTCAGGAGCAATCTATGGAGCTGATCAGCAGAGAGCCACCAAAATCCAGGAGCTTTTCCAGCTTCTTTCCTACCCAGTGAGCAGCAGCTGTCACTTGCAAGGACCTCAGGGGTTGATTGGAGCAACCATCAAGCTTTTGATTTTTGTATTTCAATTTTTTTTAATGGCTCATGGAATGGTTTGGGTGTGAAGGGACCTTAAAGATCACCCAGCTCCACCCCACTGCCATGGCCAGGGTCACCTTCCACTAAGCCAGGCTGCTCCAATACTCATCCAGCCTGGCCTTGGAAACTTCCAGGGATGGGACAGCCACAACCTCTCTGGGAAATTTGTCCCAGTGCCTTATCATTAGGATTTATTCCCAATATCCAGCCTAAACCTGCCCTCTGTCAGTTTGAAGACATTTCTCCTTGTCCTGTCACTACTTGTTCTTATCCAAGGTCCTTCTCCAGCCTTCAGGCCCCCTTTAGGCCCTGGAAGAGTGTCCCAAAAAGTCTCCAGTTTGGAGCAACCTGGTCCAATGGAATTGGTTGGAACTGGATGAATTTAAAGGTCCCTCCCAACACAAACCATTCTGTGTTTCCATGATCCTGAAAAAGCTGGAAACTGAATCCTTTCTGTATTTACAGGACACTCAATATCTGTAACACAGACTGTTTTCCAAACTTCATCAATTCCAAAAATTGTGTGTCACCTAATTACCAAAACTCTGCTCTGCCTTCACTCCCTGTTGCTGCATCCTAAGTGGAAATTAGACAGCAATTTTTTTAATTGTTTGATATTAAATTTAGGGTTAGATTTTAGATTCTAAATGATTTAGAAGAAACTAAATGATTTAGAAGAAACTAAAGCATTAGTGGTTTTTATTTATAAAGCAATGTTTGTAGGGCAAGGATAACTTCCTGCAGTGCAGCTCCCTGGATATTCCCTGTATCCTGCTGGAGAGGAGCATCCCAGCAAACCCCATTTGTCATTACACTCAGGTCCACCACTCCCACAACCTTATCATGTTCCACACCACTTATCTTCCCTGCCTGACACTATCAGACAGGCAGTAAGTGGCTTAACTCCACGTTCCTGCTCACAGGAAAGTCAGGAAAATCAGGAAAATCAGTGGGAAGTTGTGCACAAAGCCCTGCACTCATTAACCCCTGCCTGAGCAGAGGGTAGCATTCCCTGGGCTGGGGAGCTCAGCATTTACCCACAAATTTTACATTCTCTTTGCCAGTGGAAACAGGTAAAAAGAGATTTTCAAACTGGAGAAAATTTTGGAGGTTCATATCAGTTCAGATGCCTATTGGATCATTTCTTTGGCTTTCTCTCACAGTTAATAAAATCCAGGCAATTTTCTGGCATGGTTCACTTGGTCTCCTCTAAAATCTCTGTTAGGAACAGACAATTTCTGTTCTAAAGGCCCTCAACCCTTTAATCTGCTCCTGCCACAACATTTAATTAAACTGATCCCCTCATTTTCCAAGGAAAACCTGTGTTTTGTTTAATAATTTCACCCTGTGGAAAATAATACTCTAACATGAAAAAAGCCTGACAGACACAGCCAGTGTAGGCAGGTTATGTCTCTAAAGAAAATTACAATAATAGTAATAATTTTTAAATTATTGTAATTTTAAAATTATTATAATATTTAAGTTATTGTAATATTTATATTATTGCTGGCAGCATCCCAGGCCCACTGAGGGGCTGTGCATCCCTGAGGGAACACTGGAACTGGAACAAGGTGCCTGAAAAGAGGGTAAAAGTAGGGAAAAAAAGGTACAATTGCAGAATGTTCAGCTGTGTGATTTATCAGTTTGTTCCATTTGTAGGTTAAAAGTTGTGGTGCATGGATTTGAAAGTGTGAGTGGGATAAGGAAGTGGTTAATACCCATTTTAATCTTTTATTAGAGCCTTGAGGGTGAAATCAGCTGTGGGTAAAGGTATGGATGATTGATATGAGGAATGTAAACTCCCACTCCTGTCACTGGTGGGTGACCTCAGTGGCATTTGGGGAATTATGGAATCATTAAGTCTGGAGCAGATCTCCAGGTCCATCAAATCCAACCTTGCACTGATTATCACCATTCCCACTAAACCACATCACCAGGTGCCACCTCTGCTCGTTTGGAACACTTCCAAGGGTGGTGTCTGCACTGCTTCCCTGGGGATCCTGTTCCAATGCTTGACCACTCCTCCAGTGAAGAATTTTATCCTCATATCCAGCCTGAACTTTCCCTGGTGCAGCTTGAGGCCATTTCCTCTCCTCCTGTCCCTGTTCTCTGGGAACAGATCCCAAACCCCACCTGGCTGTCCCCTCCAGTCAGGGGGTTGTGGGGAGCCAAATGTCCCCCCTGAGCCTCCTTTTCTCCAGGCTGAGCCCCTCCAGCTCCCTCAGCTGCTCTCATCAGACGTGCTCAGACCCCTCTATTGATGGAGCCATAAAACATATAATTCATAGCCTCAAATCTTGCTCTCTCCATTGGCTTCCTCAGGAATGTGTTCACTAAAATCAGTTTTTAGATCCATTGTTGGCTCATATCACCCCTGTGAGCTGTTCCACTGATCCATTTCCCTCATATCTTCATTCAGCTCCATTCTGATGTAGAACAAAAATCTTAGAAGCTTTGCCAATAGCTTTGTTTCCTTTTTACCCATTTAAGTAGATAATTTTAATTTTCATGGCATGCCTTAATTAAGATAGAAGTTGTGATTTTGGTTAGCAGACTTCCTTTGGGACACTGGTAATCTGAAGGGAGGAAATAACACTCTGGGATATTGAAAAGCAAAAACAAACCCATGCTGGAGTTCTAAAATTATTTGTTGTGCCAGAATAGATTGTTCCAAAGCCCTGAAGTCATGCCATGAACCTTATCTCCTTCTGTACTCACTGCTATTATTGGTAAATCATTGATGATCTTTATTTCTTCTTAGCTGGAACACTGCTGCAATATAAATACAAACCCCTTATCTGATCCTGTTCATTTAGAAATTTATTTTCTTGGTTTTTACAGATGGTTTGATAAGCATTTTGAATCCTAACATGCAGCCTGTTGCTGCCTTTTCCAGTGGTTTGCTTGGCTGAGTTTGCTTGGCTGAGTGGTCTGCTTGGCTTGACAGTGGCTTGCAGTCAGGCACAGCAAGGTCACCAGGGTGAAAATCAAGTGTAAAAACAGCTGGAGCAGCTCTGAGGGACTCGGTGTTCCTGCACTGCTCCACCAACCAGCCGTGCCACGACAAAATTAAGATCCTTCTCACTGCACCTGAGTTAATTTTCCCACATCTGGCTTCCTTACCTTGGACACAAACCAAACCACTGCACCCCAGCTCTTTGCTGTTGAGGCTTTGTGCAGTTGTCACCTGCACCAGGAGAGGAAACAATTGGCTGTGAATGAGAAAATCAGGAAATCGCAGAATGGTTGTGTTTCAAAAAAAACCTCAAATCCAGCCTTCAACCCAGCACCACCATGCTCACCAGTAAACCTCATCCTCAAATGCCACATCTGTTTGGTTTTTGAAGGCTTCCAGGGGTGGTGATTCCACCAGCTCCCTGAGCCTGTTCCAAAGCTTTACAACCCTTTCCATGACAAAATCTTTCCTAATACCCAATTCCTTGACACAACTTGAGGCCTTTTCCTCTTGTCCTCTCAGAGCCTGACACCCATCCAGCTCCACCTTCCTATCAGGGAGTTCTGGGCCCCCCTGAGCCTCCTTTTCTCCAGGCTGAGCCCTTTTCCCAGCTCCCTCAGCCACTCCTGGTGCTCCAGACCCTTCCCAGCTCCATTCCCTTCCCTGGACACTCTCCAGCCCCGCAATGTCTTTCTCATGGATGAGGGGCTCAGAAATGGACACAAGTTCCTTAAGTCTCCTAAAGCACTGATATTCCTTCAACTCTTCAGCCAAGGCAAAGTAGCATCTCCCTACCTTTGGAGAGAGGTATATTAAGGCTGTATTTATTAATATTTAATTTGTCCTAAACTTTTTCTCATCAAAGTAACCATTTTTTTAGACAGAAAAAGAATTATCTTTCTTTTCCCCTTGAAAATTAATCATTTTCCCTCAATCACCTGCTAATTTTTTGGGGGTTTGTTCAGTTTTCTGTTACTACTGAAATAACAAGATTTAGTAAAAAAAAAAAAAAAAAAAAAAAAAAAAAAAAAAAAAAAAAAAAAAAAAAAAAAAAAAAAAAAAAAAAAAAAAA
>VZUI01072171.1:0-19495 GCA_013401135.1 Cettia cetti
ATAAAATAAAATAAAATAAAATAAAATAAAATAAAATAAAATAAAATAAAATAAAATAAAATAAAATAAAATAGCCACAATGTACATGGTAGATAAAATGCTTTGAAAAATATAGTTAAAGTTTTTTATTAGTTTTTTTTTTCGTACCAGCCACAGAGACTGATGTATCTTCAGCACAACAATTCACTCTGGCTTCAATTTCCAGACTTCAGCATAATCATCTTTATATTCCGTGAATGACATTGCTGCTTTTTCCCTTTACATCAAGTTGTGTGTGAACATGGTTGAGGAATCATGGCTTTAGGTAAAACTGTTGCGTAAGGGGGAAGCTATGAGGATTCATACTACATTTTTTCACTTTCTACTGCTATCAGCTCTGAAGTTCCTATCTGAGCAAGTAGATTTGGTAAGCTTTTTCTTGTGAAGACTGAGACAGGAGACTGAGTCTCTTTACACTGTGTGCCTCTGATTCAAAGAGGTACCTAGGATCTGGAATTTCAGTGGTGAGTTCTAGGAAACAATTTCCCTCATTTACCTACTGGAGACCCAGTTTTCCCTGGATAATGTACTCCAAAAAACTGGAATTTATATATCCACAGTGCACAGGCTATTGTGCAAAAAATAATTCATGAGGTAAGAGTTAGCAAGCAATAGAGGGAGTTAAACTCTGCAGTCTAATTATGGTACCCCAACACCTCTGTGTGTTCAAATGTTGACTACTTTGAGCTACAAATTGCTCTCCCCTCTATGTTCACTTGAATCTGAAGATACATGCTTCCCCTCAGCAATTCCTGTTTATTTCCTTAGGCAATTTGAAGTTTGACATGTATCTCAGGTTTGATGCATTGATTTTTTTGAGTTAATGATCTACTTCCCAGCAGTGGCATGGCTTAACTCCCATGTTCCCAGTGCAGAATTGAACTGTTCTGAGGACTATATAATAGAAGCAACAAAAGAATAGATTTGAAAGGTTGGTCCTTTGCAATGAGCTTTACACAGAACACTAAAGAACCGGGCAATCCAATTTGGAAAAAGAAGACACAGATAAAATATACCTTACATGGACCACGTCATGGTTTCCCCAAGAGGTCTCAAATTAAGCAGCAGTTGCCTTCTGGTTTTTCCAAAGGCAATGGAGGGAGATAATACCTTGATAACTCAAAGACAGCCTTTCCACAGCAGTATTCACAAAGATTTAGGGTGATCCATTTGAAATGCCACAAACATATTTGTTGCTTATTTTTAAAGGTAAAAAAAATATGAGAAATAATCTTCACACTTCAATCTCCAAATGTTCCACTATAAGGATACTATAATATTGAGACAAAATTTTATTCTACCCATTAAACATTGTGGTTGATTTTTCACCAAGAAATAAGTAGAAAATAAAATTATAAGAAAAAACTGGCAGCAATCATAGTCAACTACTACATTTGTGCTTGTACCAGTAAGACAAAATGAAGGCTCACGTCTCTCTTAGTGATGGATGCTCCTTATTGAGCAAAAGTACACAGGATGCTTTAGTTAGAAAATACAATGAGGTTTACCTCCTCTCCAAAAAAGCTAATTATGCTGTTGTTATTCAGAAAAGAACACACAAAAGACATCATTGTCAATTTCTAACGCACAAAAACCTGGCCATTCTTCTGTTGATTTTTTTCCCCATCTTTTGAAAGTAAAAATCTCAATTTTCTTTGTAATTTTGGGGATAAAACAAAAATTGTCAGTACTATATGTTTTCGATATCTGTTTGTTTGGGGTGTTTTTTAGTTTCATTTCATGTTAAAAGATTGCTAGTGATACACAGGTAAGTGTTATACAAATCTTAAAACACAGCACCATTTCCTCCAGGGATTTTTTGTCTTTTCTGTTAGTGTGACTCATGAAATTTGGGATTCCTAAAGAAAAGACAAGCTTATAGATCACTGCACATACCAACAATATATGTTGAAGGATTAGAATGATAGTGTCCAGAATCAGACATTTACCTTTTCATATAATTTCAAACACTCTTCTTGCAACTGGATGCCTCTCAGCCTAACTTCATCCATCTTCTTCCTTTCTAGTCACTCCATTTGCATCTTTTTCAAGCCTGGACCAGCAGATAAGGTTGTGCCTGCTGGACCAGGTACTGACTATTTCTTCTTACATTGCAATTTCATCTTCCTCCAGAGACTCTGAGCATATATGACTATTTTAGTGTCACAGTTTTGAGGAAAACAAGACCAAAAAATTTTTCTTTAAAAATCACTAAGTTTCTTCAGTCCCCTGTTCTGGTGTCAGGTGAGCAAGACTTTGAGAAAAGTGGATCTTATTTCACCAAGCAGTTATGAACTTGGTGAAATACAATTGCTCGCAGTCAGGGTCTTAATTTTCCTTTTTATACCCAAAGACACCACCTGAGCTGAGAGCTAAGTGATTATTGCAGGCAATTTAGATGTCATAGTTAAATAAATACATGCTCTAAAAATGGTGAGAAGAAAAATGGGCAGAGTGGTGAAATTATTTGTTAAAGATTCTCTGGCTAATTAAATTTACAGCTATGCATAGAAACTAGTATTTGGAAGTTGGCATGTGAGACGGTAAATATTACTATCTTCTTTCAGGCTCCTCTCTCATATATCATGGAACAAGTTCACTCACAGCAATTTTAGATATGGAGAACAACACCAAGATAAACTTTATGTTACCTCTGCAAAAGTTAACAATTCCTCCACTATCACTAAAGATCTATTCACAAAAGACCAGAGTTGAAATGTAATTCTTTGCTGTCACTTGCATTCCATTTATCCAGTTATTTATCTCCTGCATGCATTTTCCCTTACCAAGAGTAGATAGCTTGTAAGAAAGTATTTTAAATGATAGTGATATACATTTAAATATAACACTTGTCTGAGAAGTAATTTACCCTTCCTTCTTTACTAGCCATAGAATTCAATAGTTCTGAAATGCTGTACATAATGAATGCTAAACCCACGGGGCTTAATTGCAATAATTGCCATTTTTCTGTCTTAAAGATTGCAGCTATTATTTATTTATAGTATAATAAACTCAAGTTGTCATTCACCCCATGACCATGCCACAAGCCACCTTTACTCCATAATATAAAAGAAAACTGCAAAAGAGATAGGTTTCTATATGCTAATTACACAAAAGCTATTAAAGGAAACAATTCTTATAATGCTGAAATATTGAGGATGGTGATGCAAATGCTATGGAGGACAACAGAAGAAACTCAGCTGGTTTCAGTAGGCTCTGTCTCAGATTTTACTGTGATTCAAATCCACACTGAAAAAAAAATGCTAATCTTAATTTAACTGTCCTGGTCAAATTTAAGCATCTTTCAGTGTCTTTCCAGCAGCTTCATTCCTGTTTCTGGCTTACTTGAAGAACTGGAAAAAAAAAGCACAGATCCATCCCTGCAGGAGGTGATAACTCTTGGTGCTGCAGCAGATTTCTAGGATACACAGCAGTGGAGTAAGAGCTCTTGTTCCTCTGGGAAATAATAAAATCAACCACTTAAAATCTGTTGTTCAAAGCCATCCCCTTGAAGTTCTGTAAAGCACACAAAAAACAATATGCAGTGCAAGAAGTTACTGAGTTTTGTCATGTATTATCAGAGTTCTCACCCTGGGAACAATGAGGTGACTGCTTTCTGCAAATATGTGCATGTGTATCCATGTGCATATTAACATATTTATGCACAATATAAGTAGTGAGTTCCTATCTCAAGGAGAAGCTATCAGTAGAAACCATGTATCACTGAAGCCATTTTGATGAAGAACTATTTAAAAAAAAAAAACAACAAAGCAACAACAATCTCAGATTCTATACAGAGACTGCACAGGCAATTCAAAAATATTCTGAGGGGCTTTAGTACATTTTCTGAACTTCAGCAGTCTATATATTATGACTATCTCATTGTTAAGATAATTGAAAGAAGCAGGCCAAAAGTAAATTTTTAATGCTAATAGACCTTTGATTTGTATCCAACAAAATTTTTACATCTTTATATGAATATATGTATTTTACATTTATTATTGCTTAGAATCTAAGAAGTTAATGTTAAATATATTATTAACTTTGGATGTTAAAATTTAACTATACTGATCCTAATGCTGCAAGTTATCTAAACACTGAACTCATAACTAATTAATGAATTACCTAAATAATCTTTAAAACTTCCAACTTCTAGCTTGATTTTCGTTAGTATTGAGTTGAATTTCCAACTGGATCCAAAAATATCCAGTATTTTATGAGCCTACTCTATGTCTGAGGTTTAGGTACTTGGGTGAATTTTCTTAAGTAAAACTGATATTAATTTACATTGATGAAATAATCTATCTTAGGAAAACATTAATTCATCACACAGAGCATAAGACCTTTGCTTAGTATTTACTTAGACACTTGTCAGGAAACTCACACATCGCTTGAAGTAAGCAGGTGATTAATGTAGGCTAATTAACTTCCAAACTGAAGGACAAGAAGTCCCTTTCTCCTCTGGGAAATTTTGATGGAAGACGGAAAACTTCGCAATGAAAAATATCTGGCTGGACTAGGTTTGGCTGACTCTCCTGGAGCAAACACAAGAAGCAGTGAAATGGGTTGCTGAACAAAGGGTAGGTTTCTCTAAATTTTTTCTTCCTAGCTGAATTGAAATCCCCATACCAGTATATGGAGCATTCAGCACACCCAACGTTGTAGCTTCTGACTGGCATCAGATCTCCTGTCTCTGCACATTCACTGAAGACCAACTCCCTGGAAGGATAATTCTCTTTGTAGACATTTATGTCAGGAGCCTTTGAGTAGATCCCAAGAAAATGTCATTAATTTAATCTTCAATGCCCTCAATACTCTAAACTGTTCAAGGTAGGGAAATGGCAATGAGTGTTTTTTCGCTTCCTCCTTACCGTTCCTGCCCTGAAGATGTGGGAGCACATAATGGGGCAGTGAAAAACATCACTGTTTTTTTCAGATGGCTTTTTAAAGACCTATAGATTATTTTGTTGTCTTTGCAATTTAACCATTTAAAAAAAAAAAACAAAAACAAAAAAAACACATACAAGTAATTTTCAACACTAAGGTCACAGACAAAATTTGATTATTAAACTACAAATTCAAAGCATTTTATCCTTCTATAGCCTAAAGGACAATATGACCTTCAAGAATGTGAAAACCAGAGAAAAGTTCACTCCTTATCATATGCACTTTCAATCACAATAAGCAGCCTACATATGATAATACTCCAAGTTCTGACAAATGATAAAAGGACTGATTATTCTTCTTCCTCTCTTCTTTTCTTACTGATTTGGTAATGGTAACTATTCAAATGTCTTTGCATGCTTCATTGTCATCGTTTTTAGCTTTTCCCTGTCCTCTTCTTTTGGATAAGACTGTCCTAATTATCTAGTGATGATGATACATGTTCTGAGTCTGGAAAGAGAGAGATCTGAGAGCTAAATAAATCAAGCTTCCTCTAACTGTGACTATTATTGACATAGGTTGTGAATCACATATTTTGCTTCAACAACCAGCACTGGGTTTCACCTCAGGCTTTCTTTAAGGTGATCCTCTTACAATTTGAAGCAACCATGCAGAGGCCAGCAGTACATAAAGTCATTTCAATATCAGAACATGGTTTAAAATTATCTTGCCCAGACTGATTCTTTTTTTTTTTTTTTAATCCTGAGTAGTATTTTATCTCTTCATTGCTTGGCAAATCTGTATTATTTTATTTGATTCTGCCTCGTAACTGTGACCAAAAAAAGTTATTTGAAGCATCCTAGCTGGATATTAAGGACACATGCTTTGACTTGCATCACTTCAGGCAGGGGTTGAAGGGAGAAGTAAAATCAAAATTAAAAAAAAGCCCAAACTTTAAATTTTCCAAATCTGCAAGATAAGCCTTCATTGATGCATATTTAGTGACCAATGGGTCTGAAATTCAAAAACATGTGGGAGTACTCACTTCATTCACTCTTGGCAAATGTCCTGGATAACATTTGTTAAAGTAAGAACATGAGTAGAAGTGTTGTGGGTGAATTGAACACAAAAAACATCTGAGCAGGCCTTTACCTTTACCTGACAGATCAAAAAGTAACCTCTCAATTACAAAGAGATTTCTGAAACAAAGATGAAATCATATTAGAAAGATAGATAGATAGATAGATAGATAGATAGATAGATAGATAGATAGATAGATAGATAGATAGATAGATGATAGATAGATAGATGGATAGATAGATACTGTGTGTGTGCGTGTGCTCGCGTGTGTGCGTGTAAACAAAATGGAAATTGTAACAAAGAGAACAGACTCTGGACTGAGAAAAATCCCAAAAAAACAGCAGTCAGCCTGTCAGCCTCTGGTTTGACACTGGTGGTGGTCATTCCATCACAATCTTTGCCTAGGACTGATAGAGCAGCCTCCTCATGCTCACCAGGAGCAGCCTGCACTAGCCAGGGCAGCAGGGAGTCTGAGGGGAGACCTTATCACCTTCTATATGCTTCCCCACAAGGGGAAGAGTAGGGACAGGTAACAACCCCAGGGAATGACTTGAAGTTCTGTCAGGGGAAGTTTAAGTTGGATATTAGGAAGAGGTTATTCACCCAGAGGGTTGTTGGGCACTGAAACAGCATTCCCAGGGAAGTGGTCACAGCACCAAGCCTGACAGAGTTCAAGAAGGGTTTGGGCAATGCTCTCAGGTACATGTTGTTACTCTTGGGATATCCTGTGCCAGGAGTGATGATCCCTTGCGAGTCCTTTCCAACTCAGTATTTTTTATACATATATATGTATGTAGAGAGTGTAGGGTGCAGCAAGCAGGGAACCAACTAGTGGAGGCATGTGTGTCGGCATTCCTGAGATGATCTCTTGCCAGCATGTGCATCACTGGACATTAGGAAGCAGCAGAAGTTCATGCAGAGCTGGGACACTCAGATGTCTCACAGGAAGGGCTGTGCAGTTGGGGAATCTCCTCTCTCCTTGCTAAAAGGGAGTGTGTTGGTGACACACAGTGCCTGGAGTCAGGCAGGAAACATGAGATAAATTGTGTGCATGAGCATGTAGAGTATTTTGAGATCAGTTATAATTAATCATAATGCTCAGAAATATGCTCATAAGTTTTTAAATCTATATTAGCATTTAGTTATTATCTAGTATCATGGGTTAACTGATGTGGTACTGATACCAGTTCTGCATGTAGTTCATTTATTGCCAGTTAATTACATTTTGTTAATAAATCAGTAAACTGCTTCAGTCCTAACTTGGCTTTCATTACATGAGCACAGCTGCTTACCCATGAAACACGCATGAACTATCTTATTTTTTAGAGTATTGGTAACTAGTGAAATCCTTCTCCATGGTTGTGAAGGCAAGAATTTCAATTAGACACAGTTCAAATTAAGCTGGCTTGCATAATTTCTCCCCTTTGACCAAGTGAAGAAAGGTCAAAACAAAAAACAAAACTGACGAGAGACCTATAAAAGACAGGCCTCTAAGGAAAGATTGAAAAAAAAAAAAACACCCCTCTAAAAAAAGGCTACGTAAATGAAGGAGAAGATGATTAATTGAAAGGATAATAATATTTTCAAAACTATAAAAGCAGCTATGAAGAAGCAGACCATATTGAATTGCTGCCATAGTAGGCAAATAAGAGTTTAAGTAGATTACAGGAAGTTCCAGATCAGACATTAGAGAAAATGGTCTTTGAGTTTCTTCTTCCCTTCTAAAAAAATGAAACACTGGAATGGGTTCCTTCAGGGTTTGTAGTTTCTCTGTTTTTGAATGCCTGGAAGAGCATGCCTCAGAACAGGAGGATGATTAGGTAACCTTCTAATACCCCATCCTTTTCCATGATTTTATGCTACTATATAACAACGGGTTGCATCATAAGACACTGAGTCTGAATTAAGACCCACAAGCAGGTAGAATGAGATTAGAATGAACTCACTGAAGCTATGATATATGCAGTGGGGAAGGCAGAAGTCTGCAAGGTGGGTTCACATTAGGAATTACCTGAAAAGCTGTGGGCTTTCTCTCCCTGTGGCACAGAGTTCGTCTCTAATCACAGGTAAAATACAAGGCTTCCTGAATTTTAGTCACTGACTAAAACATTACAGCTTCTGCTTCCTTCCTAACTTACTAAGTTTCTTGTTTTTCTTTTCTGTAGGTTCCCATCCCTAAGTATAAGCAGACTTAGCAGTCGTGTCTGCCTAATATCTCAGCAGCCCAGGCACTCTGGCTGACATTGGTAACACAAGCACAACTTTCTAAGCAATTTAATCAAAATAACTGCACTGTGATTGGCAATGGTTGAGGCAGTAGAAAATGTTTTATTCTGCTGACCAGGGGCATTTTGAATGGACAACATGGTGCACTAAAATTTCACTGCTCGTCTTCTGAAGACAGCAAAAAAATCAGCCCAGCTTATTCATCAAGAATCCTGACACTCCTGACACCTGCTCACAGCTGTGAGCAACTGCATAGTCTTTATCTTCTGTTTACTCAATCCAAGGCTCAGTTTTGGGGCCAATGGGCACTCTATGTAAACCAGTTGGTGACTTTTCTTATGTCCTGTGAAATATGTCTTTCTCTTCTGTGGTCAGACTGCATACCACACTCTAAATGACGCAGACATTATAATGTTACCCTGAATAGCTGTACACATTCAAACTACATAGTCTCAAACAGAAATAGAAGCAGATAATAGGAAATTGTGTTTAATATGGTCTTTTTAAAGATTAAGTGGAAGACATCCCCTCTGAGCATAGAGAGAACAGGTAATTTATATATTTCTTTGCCACAGGGCTTTAAAATTTATGCTTGCTTCCTGAGAGCAAGAAAGTTGTGAAATTCATAGTTTTTTGGTTTTTTTTCCTCGCTTTAAGAAGCGGTGTTCATCAGTTAAGAAAAGAAAAAAAAAAAATTGCCTCCTCCTTGCCTCACTTTTATCTCCCCTCCACCTTGAAAATTCTTTATTCCTCTGACCAGCCTCAAATTATTATTTCAACTGTAGCATCGTTTTTATTGCTGTCTGTACTGGAGCCCAAGTTTCTCTTTCTATGTATGTTTGCTGCTGTGTTTTTCTGTCTCTTCTCACCGGGTTTTTGATCACCACCTTTACTTTCCTGCAGCTTTCTTTCCTCAAATCTACTTTACCATTATGTCCGTTATAAAGTTCTTCTGAGACTGAAAGCAATGTAGATTCATTGATTTCAATGTAGATGTTCAAAACTAGAATGGGACAGACAAGGCACTGATCTGTCTCAATGGAGATCTTTTCGAGTACAAGGTGAAAGCACAGGCAGAGTAGGCACAAACTTAGAGAAAATTTATAGCTAATAGTTAAACTTGTAATCATGCCTAAACTGTATTTTTTTTTTGTTTTTTTTTAGTCAAGGTAGATTTCCTTAGGGTAACAACATGGTTATGCCTAATTTAACAATACATCTCTAGCTCAGTATATTTGATCCTTAAAACATTTCTAATAAAAGGACAGGATTTGCTCTTTAACCAAACAATACAAAAAAATATGAGGGATCATTTCCTATAATGCTACTGCCTTTTCATGCCTTTTTTCTATAGGATTGAAACATTGCAAAGGATATATACCTGAATTCACTCAAATCCCTATCTAGGTAGGAAAATTGCAGGCAAATCCTTACAAGCTGTTCAACTGAAAGGTTTTAAGATAAATATCTAATAACTGTAACAATACTTGTCCAGCCTATGTGAAACACCATTTACTACGGGGTTATTTGTGTCCCTGATATTGGATTATTCATCTAAGCAGAAATATCAAGACCAGGTAATAGCAGTGCATGACTCTCATACTCCAAAATCGAGATGGATAAAGTCAACTTCAGATTTCCATGACATAATAAAAGACGTGACTAATTTCAACAGGTCCATGCAATGTGCACTCATCCACTTATGCTATGTCAGTCAGTGACATTATGTTTCTGAGGGTAATAGTATTGGTAGCCATCAGTCACTAGCAATTCATTTTTCCCATCTCACTAGATGTAGTTTGTATTTTATAGCTGTTCTCTGTCACCTACAATAAATTATTTCCTTTCTCTACTGCTGTCTTAGGATTGTTGGATGTGTTCAGGTCTAATTTCATTAACGCATATCTCGTGCTGGCATGTAGGAGGAACGAGGTCTAATAATATTAGCTAAAAAACTTACATCGGATTCTCTTTGTTAATGCTGTCTGGCATCTGTGAAGGCAAATCCAGCTGACATCCACAGTGTTAATCTTATTAATTTTTTTCAAAACGTGTCTGAGAAGGAAATGTACATTGCAGAGCTATTGCCTTCTTTTTGTATACAAAAGTAACAATCATTTTGATCCCTGTCTGATTAGATAAAAAAATTCCAATTTTCAACTCTGCTTTTTATTGCACAGGAAATTTTTAACATTTACATTCACATACTGCGAATCAATTTATTGATAAGACTACAAATAGTAAGTAAGGTCCACAAGCTTCTATTCACAAAGGATTTCTTTGATGGGAGCAGGAAGGAAAGAAAAGGGGAAAAGCTATCTGACACCCTTATCACCAACATGCAAACTATATGCAAGAGCCTTCACTGAAATACTGACTTAATGACCAAACCAACTACACTCCATAAACAACCTAATTTACAGCATTTTCAGGTCTCTAAATCCAGATTCTATTACTTCTGCTATCTCTGCTTGAAGATAGCCCTAAGTCATCTGTAGAATGAAAGGAATTTTATTGTCTCAGACTAATCTCAGTCTCTTGGTGAGATAGGTAGACTCTTTGGCTTCAGAATGTGTATCTCACAAGTACAGCACAGACATGGCTCTCAACACTTCCTTTGTAGCCTGATACTCAGTCATGGACAAGAAATTTCTAAAGCAGGGTCAGAGGATGAGATGTGCTGGCTTTCATCTATATTTGCCCTTTGAGAATCTTCTCTATTTCCTTGGGGGTTTGTACACAGGGTAAAACAACTTCTGCAGTGCAGCACTTACAAAAGCTATTTCTTTTTGTAAAAGATTGCAGAAAGAAAAGTAAAAAGCCATCTAATTATATTTTAAAGAGTTGGTGATGTATTTTTCTGTACTCTACTTTAATTGTATGCACTTTCATTCTTCAAATATGAAAAAAAAAAATCACCTTGAATCTGTACAGCTATTCAGGTACCTTCCATAATGGATTTTCAGTTTTATTATTAGTGAAGGTCATACAAGAGTTTTGCTTTACCCAGTTGGCTTCTCAAATATTGAAGGTTAGAATTTTCCCATCTAAGAAGTTCAAGAACAGCACACCAGGACCAAAGAATACTCTAGTCTCATTAATTAATCAAGTCATGTCATAGCAAATCTTGTTAATCCATCCTCAGAGGAAACTCAAGTGATGTTTCAATTCTCTATGCAAGAATAGACAGAATAGTGAATAGTGATAGTGCTATACAATTACAGAAAGATGGGCAGCATTTGAAGTTACCAGAAGCTGAACTTTTTTTCCTCCCAACATCAACTCAAAGATTTTTAAAATGTTATTTTTTCAAATTATCTTATTCAATGGACATAACAGGATTATATTTTCATGCTAAATATTGTAAGGTGCTAACAAACTTAGAAAATCACATTACTGTATAAAACCAGCCTATTTTCACATCTTTTATCTTTATGAAGTCACAACAGAAAAATGCAGGTGTTCACAGCATTCTAGGAAAGTGACAATGACTGTGTATGCAATAACAGTTGCTAAATTACTTTTTCTTGGATAGTACCAACATTTACTCTCTAGTCCTAAAAAGAATCAAATTGCTTACTCCAATTATCAGGCTTATAGAGAAGTAGGTTATCTTTTTTACAGGCTAACCAAACATGTAAAGTCTGAGATTTACAAATACTCTTTGTTTAGTCTGATTGAGTATCTGGCATTTGTCTTGAGAGTTAATGAACACCCTTGCCCTAATACCACTGAAACCTGGGCTGTAAATAACTGTTCACAGATGAAAAGTCTCTCAGAAGTCAGGGGATCATTCTGATACTTTATGTTCAACATGTTTAGATAAATAGCTGAGCTTAGATCAGTGACTCTTATAAAAATGATGTTTGCATGTAGATTACATATGATTCCTATATGAAAGTAAATAGGAATACTGCACATTTATTCTGATAGAATTTAGGTAGGATACAGCTGAAGCAACAGTTCTCCAGCTGGATCAATTCACAGGAAAAAGTTATACTTTTTCTAGTAAAGCTGGTTGTTAAGAGTTAAAGAAATACATTTATTTGGATTTTTAGGCCAAGAAAAATCATTGTAGCATTCTTAAAACTGTTGTCCTGCTTACATCTCAAGGTCTCTGTCCAGATGTAGATGTTCTTTCCCAACTTTGCCTGAGGCTCTTCTGATAGCTCTGACAATTACATGTGAAATTACTGCTCAGATGGAAGAACGATGCATCTGCAGCATGGGTCTGATCCAAAGATCTGTGAAAGCAATGGAAAAACTCCAAGTGGTGCAATCACTCGTGTATCAGATCCCTGAATTATTAGTGATGAAGCACTGCATAGAATGTCAGTCTCAATTAACCTATGGCAAAATTCCCACTCTGTAGGGTCACGACTGAAATTGTAAAATTTTTTTCCGTTATCTATACTCCATTGATTCCAGTCACTTCTCAGCTTAACACATCTAAAAAAGTGAAGCTTATTTTCAAAATAAATCATTCTTTTTCCATTAATCCCAAAGTTTCTACAACAGCTGTTGTATAAAATTATTTCCTCTTTCTTTTTCATTTTAGTTACTTTTGTCTCTTCCTAAGGAACAACAGTCAATATAAAATGTGAACATATTTGCAGTTATGTTCTCTTTTCTTAAGTTTGCATCCTTTTTTGATTTAAGTTGCTCTATTATTCATGCAATGAGATTATGTATTCTTAATTTGAGCTCCAGAATTTCCAACCACAGATTTTTAATATAATGTGAATATTTATATCACAGGCATGTACATACTACTTTAATCAGAGACCAGGAAAATACACTTTGGTATTTATAGCTAGTGTCTTATACCATTCCAGATGAAGGATCCTGTGGGCCAAGTCTTCAGATGGTGTTTGGAGACATGGCTTCAGTGATTTCAGTCAGCTCACAAAACAAGGATCTCTTTCTACTTGTCCTTATACAATTCTTTATGGGTTCTGTATGGAATTAAAAAATGGAGAAAAAATAATCAATACCTATCAAACTGAATACATATGAAAAGCTTTTGATGCTTTGTGTGTAGTGAAGTAAGCTGAATGTACTGCAGATATTCCCACTTCTAATCTATACTTAGCACATAATTTACACGTAAGTGCCCTACCTGCTCCTGTTTAGAATAAAATCTCTGTCATGACTAGTTAACTAGCTTAACCAGGCACTCCATTTTGACATAATCTTTTTTTTTTTTTTATCCATTTGCTTTACTCCTAAGAATGCATTAACAGATTCAGAACTTAAATGTAGAGTCCTTTCTCAGGTTCACTGACTGCCTAATCTTCTTCTGCCAGGTTACGACCCTTGCAGTCCCCATCAAAGCTTCACTGGAGATTTCACACAGAAACCTTGAGAACTGGAGCCTGCAAAGATCTGTGCCATAGCTGTGGCTGAAATACTTCCCATGTGGTTAAAAATAAGCAAACCAGGATGAGCTGTTCCCAGACTGAAGAATGTGACCTGCGACCATTCTCCTGACTACACTCCTGACTACATTTTAATATGATGCACGTATCTTATTTTTACAGATAACCATGCCACCAGTCTCCAGCATCTTCTCTCTTAATTTCAGTTAAGTAAACAGGCTTGAAATTACTACTAATCTTTTCATCAACAACTTTTCTGTCTCAATACATTGACTATAAACATTTTGTATTGCACTTGCATGCCAGCTTCCAAAAACTTCCTATAAACCTGTCCTCAGACTCAGATAGATTTCTTCCTGCCAGAGGCTTGAAGAAAGCTGGGAGAGAGACCATTCCACCTGAATTTACAGTTGAGGAGGCTGTATGATGGTTTTACTTTTCATCCAATCCCCACTGCCTTCAACCAAACTCTTTTCTATCGCTTAACTTATTTCTCAAAGCTCAGTGCACACATAAAATGTACAAAACTTCTTTGTTTATAGATTAAAATAGAAAACAAAACAATACACTATGGGTGACAGGAAACTTTTATAGCCTGCACCACATTATATACACTTATCTTTCTTTCAAATTTCCCAGTTGCTGTTTTCTATTCTAAAATTTTGAGGTCAGGTCCAATCTTAGACACCATAACATAGGTTTACACAGTCATTTTTCAGCAGCCACATGCTGGAATGGTTTTTGAAATTCTCTTAAGTACCACTTGTCCCTGGCATTTAGTTGTACAGACACCCAGCACAGGTTTGTATAGGTTTATGAAATCACAACTAAAAGTGCATCCATTATCAGTTAATGTTTTTAAGATAGACCTAATTTTCCCCTAGATCAGTATTATGAAGACTGTTGAATGACCATTTAGACCATGTTATAGAACATAAAAAATTGAGGGGCTATAAAGTCCTTATAAGAAACACAAACACTCCGACATATTTGAGTGACTTTCAGTACTTATTTTAAAAATATCTCTTATCCCTACAAGCAGCAATATTGGATGGAAATTCAGGAGGATCGGTGAACTCTATATTTGGAAAATTGTTAGTAAGGAGATTGCAGAAATGTACAAACACATAAAAAATGAATAATACCCAAGCTCTTGCTAACCAATCATCTCATAGCACTGTTTTTAATTAGTAGCATCTAAAAAGAAATCTAATGTTTCACAAAATAAAAGAGAAATTCATTGAGGAAATGGTAGCTCATCACAACATTTAGATTTACTTTTCTTCCCTTGCACATAGCTGTTACATTTATGTACTGGTGCTAACTATAAACAACAGAAACAGGCAAACATAAAGAAGTTATTTCCACATCATTTACAGTCTGCTGGTTTATTGATTTTCTCTACATCCTGTACATCTCACATGTCACTTGAACCATTTGTTTTAGATTTTAAAAGAAAAGCTTTCCAAACAAATTAACTTTACTAAGGCTTTAACACGTCATTGACTAGTCAGTATTATATTAATCTCTGTAATGCTAATTACAGAGTGGTATGGGGCCAACTCTTGATTGCCCTATTCACACAATCAGTTACACTGATTTTAATGGCACTGGTAACATTAGTACAGCTAGAAAGATCTGGTTTCTTAGAGCTGTCAGCATGCCTTTCCAAATAAAAGTCTTGTAATTCTTCCCTGTTTATAAAAGCAGAAAATTTATAAACTGCAGTCACAATGTTTAGCTTATACCCTTCTTTCACTAAGCCAGGCATTTTGAGTGAATCATAAATTTCTTACTATGCACATTTAAGTGTTAGTAGTTTAATCAGAGTATTCTAGAAACAAACAGCAGGTAGTTTTCTTGTCTGAGCAAGCTCACATCTCAAGAGTAGTATTCTTTGGATCTGATTTTATTTCTGCATGTGTCACTTTAGCAATTTCATCAACAGTTACACAGCAGACCACTGTCAGGTATACATGCCAGGAAATCACAGAGTGTTTTCCATTTGGTGACTTTCCTTGCAGGTTTGCTGTGTTCATCTCTCCTGTTGCTGTGCAGTGAAATATACAAATACACAACCTGGGATTGAATTTAATCTTCACCCTTTACTCCATGCAGAACTAACTACTCTGAGAGAGCCTGAAATAGAAGAGAGCAGTCACTGCCCCAAACCAGGAAAAAATTAATGGGATTAAGGAAAAATTGTCTGTTTAGTATGTCTGTGGATCAGAATGTTTTGTCCACTGCAGAAAACAGAGACTCAGACCTGTCTCCTCCTCTCCTCTCTTTGTCCGATATGGGGATAAAAAGAGTGTCACAATGCAAACTGTGTGTGTAAAAATTGTTATCCTTCCAGTTTCTAATGCCAAAGTGAAACAACAGCTTCAGCTTTGAGTACTAAAACCTCAAACCCATAAGTGTGCATCAAATGGCAATATTGATCACACTGCTCTGAGGCAGAATTAGAGCCTCTTGTGGCAAGCTGCTTCTTGTGAAATGCAGTGAACAAGTGCACTCATGTGCCCTATGGCAGGATTTCCAAAAGAAGCAAAATTAAAATATCTTTTTCTTGATTTGATTTTGTACTTAATATGATTTCACCCAACTTTCTCTCTGTTCAAAAGGAAATCTGGCATTTTTTGGAAATAAAAAGTGTCACTAATTCAAAATATTTTTCTTTCCAAGTATAGATGGAATAAAAATAACCCTTTAACTATATTAGAAGTACCACTGTGAAAAATGTAGCAAATGTTCTCAAAAAGACATTTGTGCAGTTCATAATAAATATGAGAATAATAGTAATAACATTAGATACACAGTGAAACATTTCAGAACAATATTTTTAGCCTTTATCACCTACACTGATTTTATAATACTATTACTTCTACGTTATACAGAGAGAAAGGTCAGAATATGTGCTTATATTCTTCTCAAATGACCATATGTGTTGTAGAAAAATGGCTTTTCAAAAGTACCTTTAAAGTTTAAAGTAAAGGAAAAATGTCACAAGGAAACATTCCCAGATGCCAGTACTCATTGCAGCAAGATTTGCTGAACTTAATTACCTAAAATTCAGTGCTGGTTTGCTGAAAGATGTGTTGTATTGGAACACAGTTAATTAGCACAGAAAAGCTCAAGGGTCTTCACACCAATTTTATATCACATGGGTAATGAAAAACACAGGAATAAAAGACTTCTTGGGTCAGTGTCTACAGTCCTGTGCAATCAAAGACAATTAAATCATATAGTCTTAACCTAAACTACAGCGAGTACCTCCTTTCAATTTATTGGTGAGTCACTGGCACTTTCTCTTCAAATATGATTTTCCAGCTGTATTAGCACCCTTTCAATCTTCTGAGGGGTCTCTATATTCGCTGAGTAACTTTAGTCATGGCCTGCTTATATACACTTATTTTAAGTCAGTGCTGCCTTTTAAGCTTCCAAAGCTCTTTTCTTTCTAGTGCTTTTCCCTCAGTGCACAGAAATAAGTCATATCCACTCTCTGATTTTTGTGTTCTATGATAAACAAGCAAAGTTCTTTTAAATCTGTCTCATGGGATGGACATTCCATTCTCTTCTCATTTAGTGGACACTTTCTTCATCAATTCTTGTCTGGAACTGTTATCTCTTGAAGGGAGGTGGACAGAATTTTAACAGAGATCTGATCAGTGCTTTGTCCAACAGATTCAAAACTCTCCTTTCTCTGCAGAAACGTCACTCCAAAATGCCTATGGACTGCATTCACCATTAGGATATCATATCACATGGATAACTGGAAAACATTCAAATATTGATTACCAAGGATTGCAGTTTCCTCTCTCCTTTATTTCGACCCTGCAAAGTGCTGTGGTATAACAGATGTTCTTCTCATTAGTTCCTGAATGGATGACTGTACTCTGAATGATTATCTTTTTTTTCCCATTTTTATTATTTCATTTCTCAAAGTTCTATACCTCATTGCAATATTCCAGTTCTGCCGTTATGTTTACAATGGTTTTGAGGTTTTGCCATGAGCAAATTTTGTTAGCACACATCTACCTTATTTTCAGTCTGAAAGTACTCTCCCTGGCTTTTGTGAGGTTTTAAGATTTTAATTCTTTATTATATACATGTTTTCATGTGCCGTTTCTCTCTTTGCAGAATAATATGCTCAGTTTAAACTTTAAGAACATTAATTGCACTACAATTTGTCCATGTAAGTATTTTTTACCTATTGCCCATTTTTTTCTTTTTTTTTTTTCTTTTTTTTTGTTTCTCTGTTCATCAGAACTTACACAACTGAAGAAAAGGTTTAATTTAGTTCTGAGTAATTGTTTCCTTGAGAGCAATATCACTGCAAGGAGGCCTTTTCCTCCTTCTCCTGAGTTTACTGTAATTTTATAAATTAACTTTTCCTATTTATTTAAGTTCCTTTGGAAAAGGTATCCCAACATACCTGCATTATCTCTGACTTTAAAAACTAACAGAGGAGATCATCAGCTTGATGAGGGTCAGTACATGCATCTATTTATGCTGTAGCAGTTCTGAAGACTCAATTAACCCTTGAGTTCACAGCCACACAGATCCTTCAAGAAGGAAACTCTGGAACCCCACTAAGACAAGGACAGAAAGCGACAGTGACAGAAGGAACTGGTGATCAAAATTATAGTTATCTAGGTAAACATGCTATCATAATTTCATGGCCTGTTGTGATGATAAGCTGTAAACAAGTCCCCTTTAAACTAAAAGCATCAGAAGATGGAACTCTTGATTGAGATTTGGTGTGATCATGGTTCAGTACCAGCGTGCAAGTGTTCATATTCTCCTGTCTCATGATGGGTAGGATGAGGCATGGGAGACAGCAGAAGGCTCTTTAGTGAGAAATTCTTCTGTCATGAGTAGTCCTCCTTTGAAGATTAAACAAATTTCTCTTCAAGTAGAGAGGATTCCTGTGTGACTCTGCACTGCTTCTTTGCACATCTTCTAGCCAGGCCACTGACAGCAGCATGGCCTCAGTAGCCACAGAAATCACAGTCTGGCAAACTGCCACAGCACCCTTGAAGCCCCCTCCTAGTGGGGCCTTGGCCCCTGACCCCATGTTTTTATGTATTTCTGTGAAGAACTCTACTGCACCCTGCACATCACCAAGACATCAAAAGTTGCCAGTTCCCATTTTACACTCTGTTTCTTTCACATCTTTATTTCAGCCACTGATATGTTCCTGGTGTATCAGTAGTAATTATTACTCATCTTGGCAATGACTATTTTGGCTTGAAAATATGGTCTTGAAAAGAGCAGTATGATATTCTGATTTAAGGACCTTGATAGTAACATTAGCATTACTAGTTTACATGAGTAATACAAAAATCATCTTCTTTTAAGAACTATATCTTTTCTGTCCTCCACTGGAAAGGTTACACATCAAAGGAAAAGGAAGTGTCAGAACAAATAGACCACCTTTTTGGAGATATATTATGTTATATGTGTTAATGGAATATATAAATTCCATAAATAGATGTTAATGTTGATTTGTTATATTAGTAACTGTAATAAGGTTTAAAAATATAAAGAAAAATATAAAGAAAACAAAAAATTATTTAATTCTTGGAATTTTTACAGATATTTTCTTCACTTCCTGAAGTCTTGTGTCACCTTCCTTAACTAGAAGCAACATATGTAGGTTACAAATATTATTTGATATCAATTGTGTTCTTCAAACGAAACTGACCCAAAGGCCAAGAAGAGGAATGCTACCTTCTGATCAGGGAGAGTGTCCTGGTTTAGGACAAATTAGGAGGAAAATCTCCACGAGGAGACAAACCTCCACTACCCCTTCCCCCCAACCCTGGGTTCGGGAAGGAACTCCTCGGAGGAAAAGTGGAAAAAACTGTTTATTAACAAATAACAAA
>VZUI01072178.1:0-35956 GCA_013401135.1 Cettia cetti
TTCCCAGCCCTGCTGTCTCCTCCGGAGCACCCTCCCTCCCGTCCCAGCCCTCCTACTCCGCCCCGGCGCATCCTCCCCCCGGTCCAGTCCTCCTGCCCTGCGCGGGGTTGGGGCACGGCACGGCACGGCACGGGAGTCCCGGGGGCTGGAGTGTGAGCTCTGGCGACAGAGGCAGCAGAGAGGAATTTTCTTGCCCCCCGCCCCTTTTTTAAGAGCCTGGCTCGGCGGCTCCCCGGGATGCGGGAGTTCCTTGTTAGGGAGAGCAGGGTGACCGTCCGGGATGCGACTGGAAATTCAGCGTCCTTGGGGAAATCTGCCGAGGGCTAACGCAAGGCGAGTGTGCAGGTTGGAGGGCTTTGATTTAACAAAAAACACGCTGTGCCTGACCTTAACATCGGTATAAGAGACTTAAACTCAGTTTGGCCTTACGTGCAGCTCGCGGGCAAAGCAGTCACAGGAAAGTCACTATCAGGTGGTCACTTATCAGGCCCGATAAATGGATCCTATTCCTGTTCCAAGGCTGGTGCACAGTCCAGTGCCAAGGAATTGGGATTCCCCAGTGGAGGCTCCCAGGTGAAGCGCTTTTTTCACGTTGGAGCTCGGCGGAATGTGCCCTCCGGCTGCTCTGGGTTGGATGGGCTCCTCGACAGGGCTTTCAAAGGGCAAGATGGGCACCAGCTCCCTCAGCATAGTTTTGTGAACCTCAGCTTAGAAACACAGCTTTTAGACTTGTGCCTTGACTTTTACTGGCCGGAACAGGCCGTATCTGAAGCCTTTTCAGACGTGAAAGAAAACCGTAGTCCCTGTTTTTGTGTGCCTTGGATTTTTTCGCCTGAGGGTTTGAATATTCGGAATGGATTGATGGGTGTTTCTTTCACTCCTCCCACTCTTATCTCGAGCTCTATCTCCATAGCCCCAGGGCTCCAATGTCTCCAGGTGCAAATGATTCAGAAGTTTTGTGATGATGCCAGGAAGGGTTTCACAGGACAGTCCCTCCCAAATACAAATCAGAATCCACAGGCCAGGAGTAAGCAAGATGCAGGAGACTCAGCCAAGTCAGGAGCGTACAGGAAGCAATGCCTGGTTTTCTTTTCCAGCTCTGGAGATAGGACCCGGCAAGGTGATTATTCTGAGTAACTTCAGAGAGCAACAGGAAACAGCTGTGGCGCATCACTCCTTGTTTTTTCTGGTTTATGTGTAGTGTGCTATCAAATGCTGGCATCTTCTGATCCCTTCTCATTTCCTTCTTTCTGCGTCATTCCTCTGCTTTTCTTCTGCCTTTCCCTGGTTAATTCTCGCGAAGCTCTGAATATTTCCAAATTATTTTTTTTCAGACACGATACCTGAAGTTCATTAATAGAGGCCACCAACGTTTCTCTCAATAAATGTTGATTCCAGAATAGACCAAGGAGGATATTAAGGAAATCTGAAAATCTCTCTCGGTTTTGGTTGGGATTTTTTTGTTTGGTTTTGGTGGTGGGTTTGGGTTGTGTTTTTGTTTGTTTGTTTGTTTGTTTTGGGGGTTGGTTTTTTTTTTCGGGTTTGGGTTTTTTGTTTATTTTGGTTTGGGTTTGTTGGGGGTTTTTTTGGTGTTGCGGGGTTTTTGTTTTGTTTTGTTTTTTCTTTTTCCCTGTGGGCCACATTCAAGTAATGGTAGACAAAAAATGTAAGAGTTTTCTCGTTCTATAAAAAGCTAATAGGCTCCGTGACATTTCCATCTACATCATTTCCAGTATTTCTTCTGAAATCTCTGAAGCCATTAAAACATTTTAGAGATTAAATCACATCAAATATTTTTCTAAGTAAAGCTGCTATGACGTTGGTGTAAACCACCTCTCAAACCACAGAGCTTTTATTTTAAAAAAAACCCCTTTTTTGTACATTTTAATTGAAACCTACATTTTTTAAAAAAATATTGGAAGTCCAAATTTGCAAACAGGCCCTGCAGATCTTTAAGATGCTAATAGTTATTAATCCTGACTACTAACTTCCCATCCAGAGGCTATTTTTTATGGCTGAATTATCAACTCTAAAAAAAGGGGATACTGGTGAAAGAAGTAACCAAGATAACAGTGAGCACCACTTACCATTTTTTTATATTAACAACCATAAAGAAAGTCTACCCAGACTAGCAAACAACTCCTTACCATCGGTTTATTCATCCGAGTAGTTGGGTCAGGACCGTGTTGTACCAGAGGCTGTACAAACAGAATGAAAGCACTCAGACCACGGCAGTGCACAGAGCAAGCAGATAGGACTCTTTCCACTTCTCCCTCTTAATCCTTTCTTTCAAGAGCTGCCAGCTCTCGTCAGTTAAAACAAGTGAAATTAAATAAAGAAGTCAATTGTTGAATTACTTACGTAAGAATGGCAGAAGTCTTTGAGTGCGGTCATGCAGTGGATGGGGCTTTTTCCTTTGATGGTGCAATTAAAACCTGTAGGTCTTGGTTCACCCTTCAGCTCCTTGGGGCTTGTCTGGCCCTGCTGAGGGCTGGCAGAGTGCACTAACTGGGAGCCAGGGCTCTGCCGAGTGGGGCAGAGGGGTGAACGGGCCAGCACAAAGGGAGGAGGGGCAGTAAGGACCCTCCAATCTGCTCCACCTGCCCTGCACATCCATACAGGGAAGGCTGGGATGCGGGACATAGACCCCACCCTGTCGAGCACCAAAGAGAGAAACTTGTCTCTGGATTAACCCAGCCAAAGCCTCCAGGAGAAAGGGGGATGAAGATGTGTGTTGCTACTCTTTTCACAGGTGTGAGCCATGGGGAGCAGGTTCCTCCTTCCCAGCTGGGCTCTGGCAGTGGCTTTGTCACCCTCAGGGATGCCTGTGCAGCTCCCACCCAGGGCTGTGGCAGTGAGTGTTTGCCTTGCTCAGCCCAAAAAAAGCTGGAAACAGGTGCTTTTGCAGGGCTTTTCTACCTCCATGGGGTGTTTTTCATTTGGTGCATGCTCTGCCAGGTGGGAGATCTGGACTATAAAACATGTAGAGAAAAAGCCCCTACCACCCCAAAAAAACCCAAACCCACCTACTTCCTTCAAAATTCCAGATGCCCCATGTCTGTGAGTAGGGAATTGCAAATGCCATGTCTGGAAGTAAGTAAAAGCAATACTTTGAAGAGTGAGTACACATTACATTGTATTTTTCCATGACCTGGTCCAGATGAATATTGTGGTATGCTTTGACAGACATTTCAGTGGCTCACAATACAGATAAACCCCATGCACACAGAGAGCATGAGTTAAAAGCAAGAGAGACTTAAGAGAAATAATCCTGCCCTTCTGCAGTAGGTTGAGCAGAGGCCCAGGCAGAGTGAGCTCTCATGGATTTTCAGGCCCCATCCTTCTGGATTTTAACACTTCCCATGCCTGAAACCTGTTTTGTGTTGGACATCCCACACAGCTTGCTCAGGAGGCACTGGGTCAGCCACATCAGCGACCTCTGTGCTGCAAGTGCAGGTGATCTGCAGGCTGAATTTGGAGGCATGTTGCATCAACCCTGTTCCCAGCTGTTGTCCATGGCTTTTCTGAATGCATGGAAAGGAGGGGGATCAGATATTCCCTCTTCTGCTGTTTCTGGCAGCAATTTTTTGCTTTGCTGCCACTGTAGAGGAGCATGAGAGAGCACAGCTATCTTAGATGGGTTGCCTTAGGTCTTCCTCAAACTGTAATGTACATTTATGGCTCCATAGCAAGCAGCTCCTCAGCACCCTAATTCATAAATTGCATGATTTCCCTTCTGCCACATTTCTGCAGCCTCAGAAAATAGGATGCTGTCAGTCCCACAAGGCTCACAGCCCCTTAAACCACAGCAAACTTCACCTGATTTGTAGGGGTAGGGGAAAGAGCCCTGACATGTAAAAAAACCCAATCCCATGAAAATTTCTTTAAAAGAGTAATTCTGATATTGCCAAACAAAACAAAAAGTTGAAATGTTCTTTCCATAGGAAATGGTAATGTTTTCCCACGCCTTATTTTGTCTATTCTAGAAATACCACTTACCTGAAAAAAAACACGTATTTATTTTTTATCCAAAAGGAAGATTTGGCATTGGTGTTTGAGCACCCACCTGAGCATGACCAGAACAGAGTGACTGTCCCACCCCTGCCCCCCAATTCCTCCCTGCCTTTGTGGTGTGTCAATCAGAGAGGGGCTAAGCAGAGCAGGGCTGTGCTGCTGGAGTATCCCCCATCAGATGCCTCTGGGGCACCTCTGCCTCTGAAGGACACTTTGATGTGCTGATTATTGCCAAGCAGCTGCCAATGCCAAAGCTGGAGAGCAGCCTAAGGAATTAAATAAAACCCTATTTAAAAAATACTGAGTGATTGTTGTCATGAATATTCTGCACACCACAGTGAAAAGCAGGGGCAATGCACACACCATTGCACAGGTGTGAGTGACCCCATACAGTGGGCATGGCAGCTGAGAGGCAGAGGGATCCTCCCCACTGCAGTCCTGTAAAAGCCCATCTTTTTCTCTCTTGTTCATCTGCTGTCCTGCCTTGCTTTTAGGGATGCAGCAGTTCCAGTGGAAGCACGTTCTGTCTCTCTTTTCTCAGCACAGGACACCACTGGCAACTCACACTGCATGGCTGGCTTCTGCAGAGCCCCATCTGCAAGGGAGGGGTGTCACACACACACAAAAGAAGGCAGGGCATTTTTTCCACCCTGATTCAGAGGCAGAAGGGAGGAAACACCATACTCCTTCCTGAGAGTCCAGAGTTAAATGAAAGAAGGCAGCAGTGCACCTGATTTTCCATCATCAGAGTTTTCAGTGCTGGAGGGTGTGAACTGCTGTTTGCCACACGTTGTTTTGAATCTCACCATTAGCTCTGTGGGTGCTTGAGACAGAACAGTGTTCTTGATTTGTGCATGAATGCACAAGAATGCAACTCCAGAAATAATTTACTAAATGAAGTGTAGCACCTGCCTTTCCCTTTATCTTTGGAGAAGCAGTGTCAAAATATACTCCCCAAGGTTTGAGCAACTCTAATACAACAGAGAAAAATGTTGCCACCAAACTTTTGTCCCTGAAATATTTTAAAGAATTCTTGATTCCCCAGAGCTCCCAGGTCTTTCTTTTCGAGCAGGACAAGGAAGCCACTTCAGTTTAATGTAGTTGTATCATCAGTATAATGAAGTTGTACAACCAAGCTCAATCTCTGCAAAAGGCCTTACTTGGACTTGATGCCTGTCCTGATTCATCTGAGAGGTTAATAGAATAATTTCCTTAATGGATATGTGCATACAGCAACTGGGGTTTTGAGCTGCATTGGAGAATCATGCCAAAACCTAAAATTATCACCAAAGGTCTATTTGGATGCCTGTGCTGAGACAGATGAGCACATCTGCATGACAGCTCGTGAGAGGCAGAATTGGCCTGAATGAGGCTGGATATTCACAGGATATCCACAGGATATCCTGTCTAATCCGTGCCAGGGCGGGGAGAAATATTTTACAGCACCCCAGAAGCAAACTTGAGACCTATAGTAAAAGACAAAACAACAACTGTACAAGAAAGCAGGACAGAAAAACCATTGGCAATTTCTTTCTGGAACAAGAAATAAATAAAATCAACTCCCAAAGTTAGACTCATTTGATGCAATCCTAAATTGGTGCATGTTCATGTCAAAGAATGGCAGAATGAGGAAACTAATGATCCCAGCATTTGTTTCCCACATGCATGGGTCATTGGAGGAGTTTCTCCTTCATTGTGGAGATATGTAAGATATAGGTAAGTCCTATTGTCTTCTGCATAGACAAATTTGCTTGCTTTTTACAAATGATGTTTTGATTTCATCAAATTCCTTAGACAACTGTCCCCTTAGAATGGGGTTTCTCAACCTTCATGCTAGTTTCAAATTCCCAAGAGGATTTCAACTTAGAGGCAGGGTATCTTCTTTTTTTTGTAAGAAACATGATTAGGATATTGAGGGCCTTAATTGTAAAAAATGCATGAAAAAAAATTTGGTGTGCTTGGGCATTTTGTTGAGAAGGATGGTGGACCCATCTTCTGTTTTTCTCACCTGCTGAATGACTTAACAAATAAGGGCCCATCTGATGGTCATTTAATGATGTTTCTTGACACTAAAGGTTTCATCTTGACTAGAGATCCAGCTGAAGAAGACAAGAGGCCTTTTGCTCCTGTTTGGAAGACAAGAGTGTGAAGCTGCTTTGCAGAGTCTGGGGACAGTTTATCTGTTCTTCAAATGCATGCCATGCTGATTAATCTGTGCTTTATAGCACTGGTTGTGGGTGTAGATCCTCTCTCATAACTCACAAAGACTTTTCATCCTGAAGCATCAATGCTGGCACCAGCAGGGGTACAACTTGCCTGGTGTTATTATTGTTTGTGTTTCAATGAAATCATGCCTAGCAGTGTCAGCCTTCAGATGTATCTACTGCCAACACAACCTTACAGCAAGTACAGATTCATCCATTAAACTAAACTATTGCTTTATTTTGGTAGCCAGATGCTTCCTCTGGGACCTGGCAGTTGTTGTAGGGACACATCCTCTCACTATTTCAGGTATCCTCTCACAGTCTCACACCACCCTGGACACATAGAGAGTCCCAGATTTTAATACACAGTGTGCAGCTCTCCCTGGATGCAGGGAAATGCAATCTGGTACTTTATTAATGCAGAGCACTGATAAAGATCCAAAAATATAGGTAAATCCCTGTTGGAACCCTGGAGGATGAAAATTTCAGGCTTTCTCAGCTAAAAGGGTGCTGACCCTCAGGCAAGCACCACATTTGACATGAGGCCCTGGAACAGGCTCCTGAAATTGAGTGATAGCACTGGAGTTATGGGTGTGTAGCTTGAATAGTATTGTGTGATCTCACAGGGTGAAAAACCTGGATCTGGATTTTTGGTATATAGTAATGTGTGTGGACCAAGATGTAAGATTCAGGGCATTATCTGGGTTCTTCTTCTTTGCCTTCTTCTGCCTTCTTCTTCATGTGTTTGGGTGGTTTCCTGTAATTGGGTGAAAAAGGTCCACATTGCAGGCCTTGGGTGGTCATTATTGGGTCAGGAATATAAATAATAGAGGTGTCACCTCATTATTGGGCAATTATTGCTTAAATAACCTTGGAAAGAGTTAAAAGCATTCCATTTTACCTCATTTCTCTAACTTTCTAGTAAAAGCTCATGGCTCATGATTCTATAAATAGATAAGAAATAACAAACAACTGAGACCAAACTCGACTCTACATTTCCTGTGCCTTTCATCCTGACCTCAGCAGAGATAAAGAAACCAGAACTGTAATAAATCCCCAAGTTACATATTGAGTTTGGGCAGCTCTCTGCCCTCCTTCCAGCAGTGGCATTGAGCAGCTCTGTCAGTGTCCTGTGCTGGCATGTCCTTCTCTGCTGCATGCTCCCTGCAAGGTGCTCCTGCAGCTCTGCCTGGGGAGCTCTCAGCCACTCCACCACTTTTGTGGACACTCCCTTCTACACTGAACCATCCAACTCAAACCACACACAGGTTCACAGTAGCCAGGTAAAAGGATCTTGGGCAGAGAGTGAGCTACAGCAGAGTCGGAGAGAGCAGGGATGGGAACTGTTTGAAAAAGAATAGCTGAAGCTAAATGGAGGACTAAACAAGTTCTACTTTTGCAGCCACAAGCACCTGATATTAAATATTTTTCCTTAACCAGGATGTGGGAATGATCACCATTGTAGGAAGGCTCAGGTAGCCTTTCTAGAAAGATTTTCTTCACCATGGAAAGACAGAGTGCTCTCACAGCAGCTGGTGCCACAGGGTCAGTGCCCCAGTGATGGTGCCTGCCTTGTGAGCAGGATCCCAGAACTGCAGGGGTACATTGTGGGAACCCTGGGCACTGAGAATTTCAGACTTTCTGTGCTAACAGGCACTGACCCTCAAGCAAACACTACATTTAACCTGAGGTCATGGAAAAGGCTTCCAAAATTGAAAGATAGCACTGGGATTACGGGTGTGGAGTTTGAATAGAAGTGTGTGATATCACAGGGTGGAAAACTTAGAATTTAAGGTTTTATAATACAGTATATAAAGCACAATGGAGGATTTAGGGCACAGGCTAGTTCTTCTTTTTCACCTTCTTCTTCCTGGGTCTGGGTGGTATCTTATATTTGAATAGAAAATTCCACATTGTGGGCCACAGGTGTTTCGTTATTGGGTTAAAAGTAAAAATAATTTAGGTGTCATTTCATAATTGGACACTTTGTTCTTAAAAAAAACTTGCAAAGAGACAGAGCCAGAGCCATTTTCTACTTTGTTAGCTAGTACTCACAGTTTCTGAGACTGTGACATAGATAAGAATTAATAAACATCTGAGTCCAAACACAAAATCTGCATCTCTTGAGCATTTAATCCTGGCTCTGACAGAAGAAAAGAAGATGGCAAACCCACAGTACATTTGGGTGCATCCTCCACCAATTGGCAGTACAGAAAATTACCAGTGAACCAAAACTTGTGGAAATAACAGGACATGCTGCAATGCCCTCTGTTTGCTCAAACCATGCCTGTCTGTGACTTCATTTCCAAGCTGTGTAATTTCCATCCTCTGCACCCCTTTTGTGTATAAGATATGGAACCAGTGGTCACTCTTGGTGCCCATTACTGCAGGAGATGTGCAGGGCTGTGCCACTCTGAAACAGCCTGGATTCTCCTCTGGAAGCAGCAATCCCAAATTTATTTTGCCTCCTTCAAAGGAGGGTTGTGAAAGCAGTGTGCCTTTTGTTTGTTGCTTTTGTAGTTTCCCAGTTCTTGGTGTAAACTAGCAAAATCCAGGAAGTCAGCATTAAAAAAAAATCCAGGCAAAATGAAACAAAACAAAACCCATATAATCAACAAACAAACAAACAAAGAAACAAACAAACTCAACCCACGAAATCCACAAAAGCCCCACAAAAAATAAAGATGTTATCATTAGGAAAATAATAGATTTTTCTCTATTTTATTTATTTGTTTAAATATTTTGTGATTACTTTTTGCTTGACAGCTGCCATTACTGTACAACAGTCCTCAGTTTGGGGCTGAGTGCCCTACATGGTCTAGAAAGTGAGATGCATTTAGCAATTTACCCCGCTTTTTTAAGGTACTGCTTCCTTTGTTCCCAGCAGTGTTGGCATTCTGATCTTTTCCTCTCTGATTGCTAATTAATGGATGGATTTCTTTTACTCAGCTGCAGCCTTTGTCCTAGGCTGCAGCAGGCCTTGGGGACAATTGGCTTTCCCTACATCCTGAGTTGAGCAATCCTTTTTGCACATCCTATAGGCTCTTTAATCTGCCACAGATTACATGAGTTTTGTTCTTTCTAATTTAATCAATGGTTGAAGGCTTTTACATAAACCAACCTCTCTGAAATATTTTAGGCACTGTTGATTTGAAATTGTTTTCCCAATGTTAAAAGCTGGCAATATGAAGTACAGTGAAGATGCCATCCTTCCAGGCTGCTAACAAATCTCCAGCCTCTGAGGCAAGTGCTACCAACTTAATTTTTGTTAAGTTCTTGCTCACAGCCCCTTCCCCTTCTCCTTTCCCCTTTCCTTTCTTCCTCTTGGAAAAAATTCCTCCTCAAGGAATCTAATCTAATTAGATTTCAGCCCAGGATTTTATGCCTTAACTCAAAAGGGAACATACTCCTTTGGAGCACTTCCAACCTTTTTTTGATACCTGAGAAGGGAATGTTCATCTCTTGAAAAGCCAACTTGCATATAAAGGGATAGGGTTTTGTGCATACTTCCTTTCTTCACTATGTATTAAGTCCAGAAACACTTGTTTGCTTGAGGTTCTTAAGGTTTTAAGATGGTTTTCTGGCACTTCCGAATTCTAGATGTATCAATAGTGCTAGGCTTGCTTTTGTTTGTTTGTTTATTTCCACTGAGCTCTTCTTGGGGGAAAGAAATTTGCACAGATATTCACATTTGGGAAAGTCAAAAATGCGTGATAGGAAATCTTCCCTTCCAGTTGTTTTACCTGTGTTTATTAAATGCACAAGTTGTAGTCTTGCCACCCAGCTGAAACAACTTGTCTCTTTGGTTATTTAATTTTCTTTTGTAATTTGAATCCTACCAGTAGTTGCATGTTTAGAAATATTCCATGAATAGAGGCTGATACTGAAAAACTTTTTTTCTGGAACAAGACATAGTTCTAAACGAACATAGAAAAAAGGATGTGTAATAATTTAGATATCTTTTAAATTCATGAAGAAAAATGAAAAGGTACAATTCAACTTTGTAAATTTTTTTTCTAAAGAGAAAGTTTTGTTTTGAAGGGTGCAAAACATCAAATTGCTTAGAAAAGACAAGCAGAACAAAATGTTACAACTTTCAAGGCTTTCCAAATTATTCTTATAAAAGTTATTATTGAGCATCTTCAGGGGTTTAGTCTGCTTGGTTTGATCAGCTAAACACTTTGATGTCTTCAGGATCTTTTACTGACCAATATTGAGTGATAACATTGTTTGCAAAAAACTTCAAGGTTAGTTTTTTAATTCTTGAAGAGTTGCAAAACAGTCTGGTTTTGAATGAAAATGAGTAATTTAAACCAATCCCTCAGTAAGAACATAAAGAGTCACAGAAACATACTCACTATGTGAAGTGCTCAGTGAATGCCAGAATTTACTGTGGGTTTCCAAAACACAAACTGAAGTTCTACAGTGAGACTGTAGATTGTCTTTGTGTAATCAAAAGGGACTTTTTCCACAGGGGCCCCTTCTCCTCTCAGTGCACTGATCAGACTGGAGCATTACCCAACCTGAGATGACTTATTCAAGACCTGCTGATTATTTTTTAATCACTTCCTTTAACTAGTTTAGAAGATGGTTAAAACATAGTCAGCCAAGCAACTCCCCAAACTACCCCACTCCTAAATCCAGAACTAATGGCAACACCCTATGAACACTCCTTGTGTTCTCTGTCAGAAGACATCAGCAGTGTAGTGCAGTAAACCCCAGTAAAACCTTATTATTGTATACTTTTCATAACAAGCATTGCTTTGAGAGATTGGAACACCTAAAAGAGTCCTTGCTGGCTACATGCCAGGCTCTCTGCTAAGCTTTAACTGCCCTTTCTGAAATATTTGAGACAATGACACCTCCAACAGACAAAAAGAAAAACAACAAAAAAGAGTTGACATGTTGGCTTTTGCTTTTCCAAGCCTTCATAATTGGTGGGAAAAACACAGAGAAAGCATTCAGCTTCCCAGGAGAGGTGAGATAACCCACACCTGCCAATTTTAAGTGACACCACCACTTTTCTCTGTACCTGGCACAAAGGTGTGTCTAGGTCGTGCTGAGCTAGGGATTCCTGTGACAAATTCAGCACCCTGCTCCTTAAAGCTGGTGCTTGTCAGCAGTAAAGTGCAAGGGGTGAGTGAGCTCTGGTGAACTCCCAGCCACATGTGTGTAGTGTAGTGTAGTGCTAATCTGCTGGTTCCCCTTTGACAGCCTCAGCAGTTTAGCCCTGGATCTACTCAGTTTGGACACACAAAACTCTCCCTAGTCTTGAATCATCCAGATGCTGAATGCAGGAGTCAGGCATATTCCTGCTCTACAGCTACAGACCAGAGGAAGAAAGGAGAGCACTACTGACCCTAAGCTTCCCACTGACATTTTTCACATGCACTGAAGGAAAAACAGAAATTGGGAAGCAATTTGTTGCTTGTGATCCCTTCAAAAGGCACAATTTATCCTAAAGACAGACCAACACATCCTCTGCCCAAATAAATGTATTTTTTGCTAAGTGATGCTTCTACAAGAAAATGTTCTTCCTACTGAAATTTTCTTTCCAGTTGTGTCCTGTTGAGGTATAAGATGCAACACAAAGGCACTTCTAAATATGCTGTGTAACAGTTGCTTTATTGTAAAACCAATATTGTAAGATAGAAAATTTGTTTCACATAGTTCAGCTCTTGAAAGAAATGTACAAGCCACGTTCTGTTTGCAGAAGGGACAACATGAAATGCAAACTGAGGGCAAGACTGGCCATCTGATTGCGAGGTGCTCAGCTTGTAAAATGGGAGTGAAGAGACCATCAGTAGTCATACTATCCTGAGGATTATTTCAGTTCAAGGAACCACTTCATTACTTTTATCTAGTATATTGTACACCTGTTAGAGGTTTTATTTACCTGAGGTTTCTGTTAGTTAGGCTGTAAAGGAGAAGTGTCTTGTAAACAGCGATGTTGAGTTGTGGGTTTGATAGATGACAGTATTCTGATCTTTCTCCTCAACAGGCAGTTAAGAACAATAGATAAAGGGCTAGGTTCTGATAGGCAGAGATCTCACAGCTTCAAAATGTTGGGAAATAAGCAATTTTTCAATCTAGAACTGTTTCAAAGCAACTTGAATATAGAGAAGCCACTCTGACATAGAGGTGAGCTTTTTATACCATTTAGTTACGTGCTTTTGGGTGTGCTCATTTTAAAGTCAGGGAGTTCTTATTCTTGATTATTTAATTTAACAGTACTATGAATGAGGTGGGAAATTATTTTCCTACACTCCAAGTGATGTGTAACTACAGGGTTTATTTCACCTATTTCTGCGTCTCATCTTGTTTGATCACCCATGTGAATCTCTTACAAAGCACATTCAAAATATGATACAAATGTCAATGAAGTGTTTGGAATATTTGTATTATCAAATGGCAAGGCTGCAGTTGACTATAAAACGTCAAAATGTTTCCACTAAAAACAGCAGCCTCAATCTCCCTTACACTTTTGGATTAAAGAGGCCTTGCCTTTAGAAGCATATGGCATCAAGTCTGAGAAAGTTCATTGTAATTTTCTAAAATTAAGTATAAAGGAAAAAAATTTGACCATTTCCTTGAATTTTAGCATTTAATTCTGTGCTTGGGAAAATGGAATTGGTTAATTTAATCAGCATTAAAGTATAATTTCCAAAACATTGAAGAAGTGCAGGAGAGGAAATAATATTTAGAATGCTTTCACAGATCTTTGTTTCAAAATACAAACATTATGTGGCAAGCATAGTCACAATAAAAATTGTAGCTCTTCCACTGCCTCACTAAAGAAGTTCCAAAAGTCCTTCCTAAATGAGTTCTAAAGTCCTAATTTCTCCTCTCTCTTTGCATCCTCATCTGCAAAATTTTGTAATAACATTCCAATATTTCAGAGAAATGGTGTAAAGATTATTTAGTAAGATATTTGCTTAGGACTCAAAAAATACTAAGCACTAGGTATTATAAAATATGTGCTAATTTCTCTTAAGCTGCAGTAAAACCCGAGTCAAATGATTTGCAGGAAATCCCCATTGTGAGCTTCTGTAGTTAATTTTGGATAAGATTATACCTACAAAAGAGCTTTATGTAATAGGGAACCACTCATAGCTTAGCATCTTCTTTTTAAACTATTGTTAGGTCTGCTACGAATGTCAGATATTACTAACTGCTGTCAAGTCACTGTACTGCATGTCCCTATACGTAGGAAAAAAACTTAGAAGATCTGTAAGAACTATTTATTACTACTTCTTGATTTTCATGCTTTGGTTTGGTTGAGAAAACTTGTGCAGAACTCCCTGCAGTCAAGAACCATGACAGAGAATCTGTTCAGAAACTGACTGAGGAAATTAACCTTTCCTAGAGTGCCAGCTCAGCAACACTGAGCAGGTAACCATGTCCCTCCTCATTAAGACAAAATTTAAGCATGTGAGTAACTTGCAGAATGTGCTTCATTGCCAAAAGCACATGGATAAATTCTGTCTTGGAAAAGTACCATAAATACATATAATTTCTTGTTATTCCTTAGACTTGTTATTTAGGTTCACCTCAATCTAACCACACAAAGTTCTGTGTCTCTTAGCTATTCATGTCTGACTTCTTGCCACTGACCACTCTAAGGTCCAACCCCCTGCATTATTATTGTACAATATATACAAAAGTACCTAAAAAGCATCCCCTTTCTTTCCAAGCCCTTGTGGTATGTGCTTGATTAGGATTTATCCCCTAGTACTCATTCAGTGATCTTGTGTAAATGCTTCTCTGCATGCTGTCCAAGAAAGTGCACATGGCGTCTTGTAAGAGATTTCTGATTTCATAGAAGTGAAAAAATACTCCATCACTTCTGTCTTGCAGCAAGAAGCTCTTCCTTGGCCAAAGAAGCTAGTTCTTAGGTGCTCTGGGAAGAAGTCTGGGCATCATATTTCCTAAAACTGTGGTTACGAAAAGATTCCCTGCAATGAAACAGATTCATAAATAGAGCTGGCAAATGAAAAACAATCAAAGAAATACCTGTCTTATGAAAAGAATCTCAACTGAAACATGCTATGTGTTGGCAGGTCAGGGTTGTCATTTCTTCTTCTCCCACCCCAAACTGGGCACAGTGGCTTTGTGAAGAAGCCTATAGTCACAATCAAAGAACATTAGACTCTTCTGTGTCAGGAATGTGCCTAAAAAGGATTGTTTTCTGTAGTGAAAGAATGACTTCATGCTGCCTAACACCACATGATGCCATACTTGTTCTATCTCCTTTCTGGTTTCAAATGTTGAAAAACCACAAGATGTTTCCAGTAACTTTGTTAGGGTGAGGGGAAAGTCTTATCTACGATGCATTAAAATTACATAAATCCTCTACCCCTGGAATGCAGAGCTTGAGAAACACAGCTAACACTACAATCATCCCAGTGGAAGTCAGCAGATTTCTTTAATCAGTAATGGAGTTGGCAGTGTATATTCTGGCTTGGTTTTAACTGCCAGTAAAACTCCCTTTCTTCCTTGCAAAAAAATGGCATATTTTTGTATAGCCACAACATGTAACTTTGCCCTAAAAATACCTTGTGCTGTGGACTTTCACTACAGGTTTGTACAGCTCTGGGATCTTCCTCTCAATCATGGGTCTTAGGCTCTCCTTCAGTTTTATGTAGTTTCTTTTGAGCTCCTGATGATATTCCCGCTGGTCAGCAGTAATAAGGTGCTTGTTTTTCTCCACTGCTTCACCACACCTAGGCAAAAGGAAAGAAAAAAATACATTATAGATATAATCTACTTCTGTTAAACTCTCTCATTTTGTGTTAGGTAGTTTAAATGGACAAGGATGCAGTTCCTTTAGTCTAGGCATTCCTCTGGTAACTTGTCAAGACTAAAGTGATAATGAACTAATAAGAAAGCTTTGCTTTTTCCAAATACATAAATTGATTTTTTTTAGATATTAGGGAAGCACGAATGAACTAAGAAAAAGCAAATTAATGACTGCAGAATACTGAGCTAACTGCCTACTTACTGTATGAACAGATAAATTTGCAATAGCAATATTTAGAAGTTGTATGTTCTGCATAAGACTTGTTTTATTTAACTTAAACTTATCCTTCAGCAAGGAGGATAGTCTGGACTAAGGAGATGAGCATCTTTGTATGTGAATATGCTGTTGAGATTTTCAAACTTATCTAAAGCAAAGGACGTGTCTGCCACTACCACTGTGTCTGCTTGACAGATGTGATTTTCTTATAAACAGCTTTCCACATAAGAATGTCTGTTTATTAATAATTAAATCAAGGCAACAGTCTGAAATGTTTGATTTCTATAAGATGTTGAAAGATAAAACAAGTGGAAGATCCTAATTTATACATTATTAGTTTAGAGTGTTAACATTTCTTCCCTTTGAGAATGCAATGCCTACCATGACATTCATGTGAAGCAGAAATAAAAATTGTGGTCCAAGTGTTTGAAGTGTGAGATGCTAGGATTCATGATGCTAACTTCCATAGGTAAGTATTCCGTTATATTATCGTTGCATTATTGCTAATATTGAATGTATTGATGCAATTCAGCATTTCAATTTTGTTTTACTGACCTCATTATAAACTCTTTGAAGCACAACCTTAGCTTGTTGTGATGCCGATAAAGTTTTGGGTCTGCTGGAATTTCAGCCAGGAACACTTGCGCTACCTCTAGTGGTCCCTTAAAGAAACAACACAGGAAAATTTCAAACCCACCTGCTTAGACTGGAAACAGAACACACATTTGTTTAAAGCTGTTTGTTATTTCATGAGTGCAATTGCGAAAGAAAATAAAACTATGCACAGTTACTATAACAGGATGGGGTTTAGCTCCCTTCCCTCCACAATATTTCTTTTGGCAAGCAGGATTTTTGCCCATCACGTCTTATTGTCTCCTGTTATTATTCTTCCTCCAGTCTCACAACAAAGGGAACAAATTCTGCTCAGCAGAGAGGAGCTGGGACAGCCCTAGTGACAAGCCTGGTTATTTTAGAGAAACACAGCTCCTGTGTGTGTATTACAAGACCTTCAGGCAATAAGCCCTCTGCCAAAAAAGATAATTTTTTGCAAAGCTTACAACAATACATTATTTCATAATAGATGCTTTGGCTGGTGATGAATCTGGAGAAACTGAAAGTATTTAGGTTTCAGCAAAAAAACCCGAGCTCTGTGAAATTGTGTGTAACACCAAGTTTTTGCTCAGCCATGTCTTCATCATTCCATTTTAATTTTTTTTAATTGCCTGGGCTTTTTTAGTGTGTATGTTTATGTTATACTATGGCATATCAGCTTTATTTTCAGGCACTCAGGTCTTGACTTCACGTGTTGACTTAATTTCCATGAAACTGAGTCTATGGTGGTTCCACAAGAGAATTGTTATTATTATTCCCATTCCCCAAGGATACATCTGGAATGAACAAAATGGCTGAAATGGCTAGCATGTTAGATATGAAAAATCCTAGAATGCATCCACAGGCTTCTGTGAGTTTTGCACCTACAGCCAGGACAGTGCTTCCTGTGAACACTTTCACCAAAAGCATATGAACAGTACACAGTGACTAAATATCAAGGCATGAAGTTTAAATATACACAGTGACTAAATGTGGATGACTAGATGTACTTCTTCCAGTGCAAGAAACTGTGCAAAAAAGAATGCACAGCGAGAAAAGTATGACTCTTCTGGCTTATTTGGATCCCTTACCTGATTTACAGTGGCTCCAACTGAGCCCTGCAAAACCATCTGGAGCATTTTGGCATCTGGTGGTTCTTGGTTGGTGGCTGCAGTTAGTTCCTGTGTTTTTTTACGCATATCTTCAATAGCAACTTCAATTGGGGTCAAAATAAACTAAGGAAAAGGAAAGGAAAGATGGTTAATTACCCGAATCATGCATGCAGCTGTTCTAAATACAACAGTATCACAATCATTCTCCTGTTTCAAAAGCAGTAGTTGTGAAACCCAGGAACACTGTTCAATCTAACTTGGTAGATGGTCATCTTGGTAGATGGTGCATCTGATCCAAAGCTCTCAGACATCTTTTCCTTTGCTAGAATAGGGTGTGAATGAGACCCCTTGTTTGCATAAATTCATTTATTCTAAGCTACTTCATGCCTGAAATGGTGTTGCACTTTCTACAGTATAAAGGTTCCTTGATTCTAAACCAGCCCTAAGCCAAATCTAGTTCTCTGATTGTACTCCTATCCTACTTCTGCTTTATCAGCTAGAGGTGCAGCTACAGACAGAACTCCACATATCCTCCTACACACCATTAAAGCTGGGAGGTCAAAAGAAGAATGTACACTGGCTACTGTCTCTTCTCCACAGTAAATCTCTGTCTTGCCTTGTCTGTCCCTTCTGTGATACTCCTGTTTACAAGAGCAATGTCTGAGAAATTCAGCATTCTTTTTTTTTCTGCCAAGCATAAATTCAGAAATCTTCCCACTAAGAGACCCCTTACGTCCTTGGGAAATTAGATCTGTCTTCAAAACTCAATATACCTCTTCTCTTTGGATGACACTGATTCTGGTTTTGATGTAGGGGAAAGCATGCATTGTGGTTAGGATGGTGTTCCTCTTGTATTGCTCACTCAGCTCTCCCCTGGGACGCCCGTCCATAGTAAAAGGCGTAGTGTACATGAACCGACAGATGTTGAAGTTCTTTTCAAAGTAGGTAACTCTGTCCTTCATCTCATACTCATCAAAATAGGGCTCCACAAAAGTAATTTGGATGTATGCCTAAGGAAAGAGGGAAGAACCATTTACAGCCCAAGGAATGTAAAAGGAATGGTGCATGTGAAGTATCCCACAGTACACATTGGATAGCGATGGTCTGGAAAAGCATAGAGATGAAAACCCTTCAGGGATCATTTTCTTATGCAGAGCTAACAAAACTTGCATCCAGGAGGACACAGCTTAATCCTGGAGAACAGAATGAGGGCAGGGACCAGAGATTAGAACTTTTAATTTCTATACTCAGTGACAAGCTACCACACTAAGCCTGTCACAGAGGCTTTAATACCCCTGGGCACAGTGATACCAAGTGTCTTTTAGTGCCTTAATGTTTGAGCATAAAAGTTGCAATGAGGACCTTCTCTCCTCATTTCTTGTGTGACAAACCACTCAACCCTCTCAGCAGTACTTTCCCTACCTTATTGGGATCCAGCTTTCTTTTGTCTACAGGAGCAGAGTCCTTAATCACTTCCACAGCATCCTCCCCAAAACACTGGCCATAAAATCCCTAGAAAGGAAACAGAATTATTCCAAAATTTTAGTCCTTAATGCAATGCTAATGCAATTCTAGGAGAAAGGAGTGACAACCATGATGATTTCTGGTCTTTGTACAGTGAGTATACTGCTCCACAAACCACAGATGGCCAGGGCAAGGCATCTTCTGACAAAAATCACTGTGATTTGCTCAGACAATCACAGAACTTGAGGTAAAACAATCAGAAGGGAACATAGCAATCGTATAAAAAAAGCTGAAAAGAAACCAAAGCAAATATCTGGCATGCTCAAAATCACTCAGTGTATTACAGGCCTGCTTGTAAGAGACATAGCCTCAAAAGAATAGATCACTTAGATCATTATGCTTTAAAAAGGGATACTGTGGAAAGGATACGCACTAAGGAAATAATCTGTGGTACAAATCAGTTTGTTACTGATTTTTTTTTTAAATAGCAATAATAATATTAAGACTGTGTAGGTTCATTGAAAAGTATAATATACCATTTGAGATCATGTTAACATAATTAGAGGTTTTTACTTACCTCTAATCTATGAGAAATCTCAGGGAGTTTTGTAATTGCAGGCTCCTTATAAACAAATTCCTGTTCATCCAAGTCCCCAAACTTGGATCCATAGAAACCAACACGGAAGTAAGTTCCAAACATTCGTTTTTGACCCTAATTCATAAAAAGAAGAGGAAATTTATAACTACTTTATGTGGACATTGTAGTATTTGGATGCCTTTTTTCCCCCCAACTGATGTATAAGAAAATCCACTACATACAGTCCTACATTTTCCCCATTCAAAGCCACTTCTATGTATCATCAGTGCTGATGGATTAGAAGCACAGGAGAGAAAGCATACAAAGTAAGGGGACATTTGACTGTAATCTAACTTAAAATTTAAGCTGATCATGAAGGAGGTTTCACAAAACAAAATACCTTATTATTTTTAATTTCTTTGAATACATGTAACAAAATAAAAATTTTGCAATTTTGCAATGAAAATTGATAAGAATTTGAGACTAGGCTCAGCAATAAGGTTCTTCTGAAGAAAGAGAAAGGACAGTATGAGTGCTGATAATTTAGACAGGTTTTCTTATTTCTTCTGTTTTATAACCAAAAACACTAGTGAATTGATGATAAAGTTATTTTTGTTAAACAGATGTGACCAGGTGGACACAGACATGTTCAGCTATACCCATTTTATATTAATGTCTGTTTTTTTGTATGGAGAGCCTTCTTACACTGCAGGCTATGTAGGCAGACCAAAGCAGACAGCAGCTTTTGTTTGAAAAAGGAAATGGAACTATTTCAAATTCTGGTGAGTTGATTGTGGCAGGATGCCAGGCACCCACCAAAGCCACTGTATTATCCCTCCCTGCAGACGGACAGAAGAGAGACAGTGAATGGTTCATGAGTTGACATAAGGACAGGGAGTGATCACAAATTGGTTACCATCATGGGCAAAACACAGTGGACTTGGGGAAATGAATTGAATTTATTACAAATCAAACATAGAACAGGATAACAAGAAATAAAACAAATTTTAAAAATACTTTACCCCCTTTCTCCTTAGGCTTTACATCTTCTCTCCCAAGGCAGAGGGAGATGGGAAATGGGGGTGTGGTCAGTTCATCATGTGTTGTTGCTCCCACTGAGCAGGGAGAGGAGTCCTTCCTCTGCTCCAGCCTGTGTTTCCTCCCTGCTCTAGTGTGAGTTTCACATGGGGTCACAGCCTTCTTTCAGGCACCCACCTGCTCTGGCATGGGGTTCTGCACGGGCTGTGGGTGGATCTCTGCTCCCCCATGGATCCCCATGAGCTGCAGGGGCACAGCTGCCTCACCATGGCCTGCACCAGGGACTGCAGGGGAATCTCTGCTCTGGTGCCTGGAGCACCTCCTGCCCCTCCTTCTCCACTCACGGTGTCTGCAGAGCTGCTGCTCTCACATATTTTTCACTCATCTCTCCTCCGAGCACAATTACATTTGCCAGTAACTTTTTTTCCCTTTTAAAATGTATTATCCCAGAGGTGCTGCCACTGTCACTGATGGGCTCAGCCTCAGCCAGCCTTGGCCAGCAGCTGGCATTGGCTCTGTTGGACATGGATGAAGTGTCTTGCAGCTTCTCATTGACATCACCCCTTTAACTCTCCCTCTCCACTATCAAAACCTGGGCACACAAACCCAATACACACATGAAGCATTTTATTAACACCAGCCTTAAGCAAATAGTGCAACCCAGCAATGTGTCTTGATAGCAGTGCCTTGCCTCACAAGTACCTTATTAATAATGCTGTCAAAGGCCTTCTGTAGCTTGCTGTGTGTCAAGGTAAGCTTCCTGAAGTCTCGATGTGCTTCCAGTATGGGGATGACAATTTTGTACACTTCATTCACAGTTTCATACAAACCTCCCTTTGAATATATATATAAAAAAAAAAAAAGAAAAAAGAAAAAAAAAGAAGGAAAAAAGAGGAAGAAAAGAATTGAGTCTTCATGCACTCTGAAAAGAAACTGTATCTCAATCAATGGCATGGGTGAAAAGGGGATTTATGGGACTCATCTGTTAATCTGCTATGTTGCTTGTTTTGATGTTCTGAAAACTACTAATAGCAAATGGGCAGTTCTGAACAGCAAACAATGAACTGGATGTAATTTGGATCTCTGATCTGTTGGCTCTCGAGCCCAAATTCCTGTGCAAAGCCCTGGATTCTGCCTCAGGGCTACAAGAACTAGAAATGCAGGTCAGCAGCAAGAAATGGATTTGTTTGTCATGTATGGTTCAGGGCAACCCTGGACAAAAGGACCCAAGTGATATCTTCAGAGATGCTAAAACACAAGTTCTTACACAGTAAGTGTAGATTATGAGACTTATAGTTGTATGCTGCATAAAAGTATATGAGTAAATCTCACATGCCTCCTAAAATACTACTTTATGCAAAATCTTTTTCTTAAATGTACTATCCCATGATAATACCAACTGAAAGTCTTGGTTCCTGCCTGAGACAATCACTTTCTGCTGGTGTTGCCTGCAGTCTGCACAGTAGAGGCGGGTATGTGGCTGAGCTAGGCTGAAGAAGCCTAGGTTAAATCAATCTGACTGAGGCAGTACTTGGACAGCCAAAAATGTGTCTTTTTGTTATTTAGAGTGTGGCAGGTCTGTGATGCCTGGTTTAGCAGTACTGCACTGTTTCCTCATGTGCAGGAAAGAAAGCTGTGGGTCTGGCTTAGGTAGCCCACTCTCCATTCCCTCCCAGTGATTCTGGTCCTTGCTCACCGTGCTGAAGAGCTCTGCAGCTTGTTCCAGCAGCCCTACCAGTCCACTCTCTGAGAAATACCTCCCAGAACATATGCCATCTTCATCTGGAGACAAAACATCATCTGAAACAGCAGATTCCTCCAGCACATTGGATGAAATGTTCTGAAAGACATCAGAGCAAAGCAATCAAAAACCTAAATCAACTGTACATCACAAAGATTGAGGAAGAAATAATTTCAACATATTTACATGATTGGAAGAGGAATGAGTTTTTCAGGTGCAATCAGGGGATAAATAGTTACATTCTTTTTTAGAAGTGAAAGTAACATCATAAATCTCCACAGATGACACATCAGGAGGTGGGCTGCAAGAATCATGAATTTTCCTTCCAGCCTCAGGTTTAAGATGCAGACTCCTGTAGGTGTCAAACTGGCTCTACTCTGATGGCTGGATTTCCATGGAGCTGCAGTGAGCTCAGTCCCCAGTACTGCTAGGGTCACAAGCAATGTGCCCTTCCTAGTGCTGGCACTTGGGGGTGGGAAATTCCAAACTGCATTCCAGATCTTCTGCCACCTGCTTGAATAAGTTGAACTTTCAGGTTTTTATTCACCTTTTTAAAGCAGAGGAGAAACAGGACACAGGTAATATTGCTCTAAAAACCACAATAATTGATTGCTTCTTCTTCGTTCATCCTCTGCCATACTACTCTTTAATCCTGCAGAATTTACTCATTTTCTTGTTAATGTTATGGACCTCATAGTGCATTTAAATAAAACTAATCACTCCGTTGAGATTCTAGACCATGAAATACCATGTCTACAGTTCTTCAGGACTTTGAATAAATGACACTGGATGGCATCAACATTAAAAATTTTATAATATATAGAAACACGTGCAAAATAACAGCAAAATATGTGTACATATAGTATGAGACTGGCATATGTAACTTTCAGCAGCAGCAGAAAGGCTAAGCTTCGATTATCTATTAATTAAAAGGAGTTAAATTAGTGTCATAGTGTCTCATTTCAGAAGAAACTGGCAATGACAATCTGTCTGATTGCAGGATGGATGCCAGCTGGCTAGCTAGCTGAGTCCTTAAAGGCATCTTTATAAAATAGCAGAGACACTGAGGGCTGCTACTATTGATCAGATTTCAGATAAAGAATTGGCACCACACACCACTAGCAGCATTGGGCTTTCCCCCTGGGTTTTATGGATGTATTTAATACTCCACAGGTGAAATAAGCTCCAACCATGCTGCCTAGTCTGCACATCACATCAGCACCACTGGAAGGGTGAGCACAGCCTCAAAACTGCATTCACAGGAGTTACATCTGAATTTTGGAAAGAGGAAGAACTACCGCACATTTAGCACACCTATGCCACTTTTTACAAATCAGTCTCATTGGAGAGTGACTTCAACCAGACTGAGGTTCAGTGGCACATACCTGCAGAAACTCACAAACCACACAGATTAATTCCTGGTTTTCCTTTTCTGTAAAGGTAGCCATTAAGGACTGTTTTCATGTGACTATGTTGGCTTTTTTTTTTTTTTTTTTTTTTTTTTTTTTTTTTTTTTTTTTTTTTTTTTTTTTTTAATTTCTTTATTTTCCTTTTGTAGTAAAGAGAAGAGAGTCTAGAGAAGTAATTTACGTACAAAAGTAATGAGAAAGTCATGCTCACCAATTATCCCTTCTCCACCTTTAAGCCTCTAATAACTACTGTCAGGAATGTATTTCCATGTTTTACCATCCATGCACTCTAGAAGAGGAGAGCCTGCATAACATACTCCTGGGGATTGCATGATCTTTTACAAAGCGGACATGCCTCACACAACTTTAGCCTTGATCTACCTTTCATATTGAAAATTTTACATATCCCTTATATAATAAAGGCAATACATAAATCACCATTTATTTTATCAGCAATGATACTAAATTTCAAAAGCCTAGTTTTCATTAAGGAGAAGAAATGCTTTCATAAACTCAAAATCCCCTGTGATCCCCAGCCCTTATCACCATGTTAAATAAGGCCAGGGTAACACAGATGCCCAAACAGCCCAGGCAAATTAGGCTGCTGCAGATAGACACACACACTAAGTACTTGCCTGTGTTAATACCAAATGGCTTTGAAGTCAGTCCCCATGCACTTCATACTCTCACTAATTCTGCTTTACTGCTTGTGAAGGGGATTTAGTATAAATATGAATTAAGCTCAAAGGGAATTCCACTGAAAGTGACCCCACACTGATTATGAGGGATAGTTTTGATGGTGTAGAAGGAAGCATTTTGTCTGGTACAATATAAGGAAAAGTATTACTCTACTGGCAGTCAGTTTTCTGGATGTTAACAGACTCACTGCAGAAGATCAAAATCAGAACTGATTTGATCCTTTGCTGACTCATTTTACTCATCTGTAAAAGAGAGATAATACTTCTGCTCATCCAGAATAATATTTTTATTCACATTATTATCACCCTCAATTCCACAACTAAATGCATATCACCAATATTAGTTGATCTCATATCTGAGACAAATGAAGAAATGATCACAGAAAGAGACAGTGAGAGAGACCTGTAACTACAGTAGAGCCAAGCCAGTCTGCATAGCATTTCCCTCTTTTAACAAGGTCATCTGAATAAGATCTTCACAGGTGCTACAAAACATAAACCTTGTTGTAAAGAATGGGAAACCTTTTCCTGAAAGCCGATGTAAAAATGCAAAGGGTTATTACAGTTAATTACTGTTATTGAGTAAACTGAAATTCAAAATTGTGCTGTCAGATAAAGAGTTGTGTAATTGGGTTCTCGTCATTAGGGCATTTTATTACCTCTCTTATAGGGCAACTGTTTCTTTGGCAAACGTGTGTTTACACAAGCATTTTGATGACAGAAACTGATTTGATGCTTTTAAACTCCTATGTTTTTGCTTGCATAATGCTTTGTACAATAGACTACAACTCTCTAACATAAATGAAAACATATCCATTTATAGCAATCTGCATAATCTAGGAGCAGTGGAGGGAGGAGTTGCATCAAGGTCAAGTGTGAGCTTACAAGCACTCAAGGCAGCCTGGGAGCAGGATGACATTGGGAAGGGAATGCAGATTTCATTTATATCCAAATTATGATAGTATAACAAATAGAGAGAAAAGAAGTAAATAGAAGTAATGCATGGAAGTTAGAAGCTTGAAGGTATACAAAACTGATAAGGGATGCAAAATGACAGAAGTATAAATCCATAGCTAGAAGTTTGGACATTAAAAAGAATATATACAGCTATCTTGATATTAAAGAAATGCAAGAATAAACACTTGTCCATTATCTAATTGCTAAGGTGGAATTGCAAATACTAATACCCAACAAGCTCAATTCAATTCAATTCAATTCAAAATGCTAAGTGGCTCAATCATGTCCACATTTACTGTTTTGAAGGGAAAAAAACCCAGCTGATATGGTTATATCAGGGAATGATCAATGCACCAAGTATTAGTGTTTGGTATTTCAAACTCACTTTGACAATAAAATGTGCTCCACAACAGATCAAAAAAGCTATGCAAAAGTGTATTCAATCAGTGAATCCTGAGCTGCCACATGTTTTAGAAAACTGGGGAAGTTCCAGAAGATTAGATATTCTTTGGGAATCATCTATTTCTTTAAAGTGTACAAGATGAGCAGATGGTGGTAGTTTATCAGACTGCACCAGGACAAAATGGTGGACATACTGATGCAAAATTATTAAAGAAAACCTTTAAGATATTGTACTTAGCCTGAATCAACACCAGACTACACTGGTGTTGATACTTTCTAAAAAAAAGCCTGATAGCTTCTAAAAAAAAGGATTACAATCTAGTAAAGGTAATAATAATACTAAACAGTAGATGCCTATATAACATCTAAGGTGATACTACTAATATCCTAAAATATTTCCACTAATTAGTTGAAATTATTTATAATTTACTTTAATCATTGCAGCCAACAATTTATTATTTTCAGGGAATAATGATAAGGGAGACATTATCAACAGATGGCAATAAATAATGGGTTTGGTCATTTTTATTTTTAATAATGCGGAGAAAAGAAGCAATAAAATAATTGAATTTGCATATGAACTCAGTTCAGATAGGAGTATCCAAAACTGCATAATCTGATAAACTAAGTGTATATATATCTGCATTTAAAAATGTCTAACTTTAACCACAAAGACTTATGCTGTCGTCTGTGTGATGTAGAAAGGTAAGGTGAAAAATGAAATGCAAGAAAACTGTCTGGAAAATTCAGTTTATTACTGAGTAAAGAGCTCAGCAATGCCAAAAGAACCAGTGGAATCTTCAGAGAGGTAATGGCTCATGCTGAAAGAACTTATGGGACATTTTTACTTGACTTGGATATACTGGATTGACTGCAGTGGCTGTGTTATTCATCAGTCAAAAGGGTTCAGTTAATAACTTGAGAACAGTCAAAGGATTGGAGAACACGCCTGAAAGAACTGAGCAGCTCCAATTATCTAGATTATGACAAAGAAGTTTGAAAGATGCATCTGTCACAGTTGATAAGTAACAACCCTAGAAAAAGCATGTGATAATAGAGGGGTTCTACTTAGCAAACAAGAGATTACAGTATCAAACCGCTGGAAATAGAAGCTGCCATGGTAACACCAGCCCCATACATGCACAAAGCAGACAAATTTTGCTCAGCACAAGAACAAACACACACAGGAGAACCGCCTCAGGCCGTCAGAGCCCTTTACCTGGAAAGTGACACTGCCCACAGGGAGGTAGTTCCGATCCTCGAGCATGCTCAGGTACTCTGCCACCAGCGCTGCCGCATGCACCAGGCACATGGCAGCCTCCGTGTAGCACTTCCTCTTGGTGTGCTTCTCTGCCATGTTCTGCAGCCAAGTCAGCCTCAGGTCCGGAGATGTCTGGTACCCTTTGGCAATTCTGAAAACACAGGCCAGGAAGCCAAGGTGTGAGAATGGCCACTTCTCAGAAAGGGTGTGAATGGCCACTGCTCAAATAACAAAAATACCTTTATAGTTCTTCCCCTGCACTGAACAGAAGAAGACATGTCTGTCTTTATTCTATATGATTCATTAAACAGAAAGCAAAATAAATGGTTAGGCAGTGCTGGGCAGGAGACAGATAAGGAAAGTAAAACAGCTGCATCCAAGACTCTTCAATGTCCCTGATTCTTATCCTTGCTCAAATCTATGTCCACCTCCCAGTGAGCATTGCAATGTGCTCACTGCTGCAGCCTGGGCCCTCTGTGACCAGCTCTGCTAAAGAAGGAATGTGCACAAACAGAACAGACAGAGAGTTTGTCACAGCTTGTCCCTAAAATGCATAGTTCAGCTCACCTCACTGCAGAATTTTCTCAGTAGCAATTCTAAATGGATTCACCTGTACATGAGGTCCATCAGCATCTCTGGATCTTCCTGAAATTCCCTCATTTTCACCGTATCTGACAGGATGCTGTTCAGATTACATAGTAGCTCTTCTACCTGAAGCAATGAAAAGATCAATAGGCAATTCACAGGAATTAATTTTTTCCTTCTAGAAAAACAAATGCATCTGGACCGGATGATGTTACTCTCTTTAAGCCTCTCTTACCCAAGGAAATGTCAGGATGTTTTCTTCAGCTCTATGCAACGCAGCAAGGACTGCTGACATAGCAAATCTTACACACACACCCATTTTAATTAATCAAAACGAGCTGAAATACTTTGATTTTTTTATTTCTGGATGAAAAAAATCAAATATGCTAATAGAGTTCAGCTTTAGCTGATCTTTGATCTGAAACCAGATGTTTTTGTAAGTCTTCAGCACAAAGTCTTCAGCACAACCTGAGTTACTCTAAGAACTTTAACAAAGTATTTGACAGTTGTCTGAAATGTTTTTCATTATTACTGATAATGAATAATGTTGCCAAAGAGAGACAAATTTCCCAGACGGCACTTGTCTGAAAGCGTAATGAATCAAATTCCATTCTGGGAAACTTTTGGAGGGCGTAGCTCTTGGTGGGAGCTAGGAGAAAGCTGTATTCAAAAGCAAGAGATGATTCCCCTGAAATGTGATTTCAGGGGAAATTCTTAAGAGTTTATTTTATGAAATAATGTCCACTTCTTCCCCACTTATTGTTGTGCTAGACATAAACTCATGCAACAACCTCCTCATCCTTATTTTCATTGCTCTGGAGGACCAAGATCTAGAACTTGCTTCAAGCACAGTCCTACGTGAAAGCTCCTGAAAAAAGCCACAGATGCCATAAAATATTTAACCTGAATGGGAAATGGCGTTGCCTGCATGTCTCTATCTTCCTCTGCATAGGCCAGGATGGTTCGCAGGGATCGCCGAAGGAATTCCTCATTAAACTCAGGGGATTTTCCAACCAGAGAAGCTAGAGACATGGTCACCTGCATCTTCACTCTTGAAAAATTCTTATAGAAGAAAAACACAAAAACATGAGAGTGATGGCTGCACTGCAGTTCACATATCTATCTCCTCTATGAAGCAAATTTACCTTCACCCTGCCCGGATTGAGCGCAGCAGACTCACTACTCACAAAACTGGCCTCTGGTGCATCAAACCTAATCATGTTTTACCCACTTAAGCCAAAGATCCCTAATTCTGACATGTCTGTGCTTTGGTGCTAGAATGTTCCTTGAAATATGCATGCTTGCTTGAGACAGGAGAAAGCCAGAAGCAACCCTTTCCCCCTTTTCCCAGGCCAGTGGGCATGTGGATCAGACCACACACAGGAATAGATGAGGAAGAATGACTGGAAAAACATTCTGGAAACAAATCTAGGAAGCAAAAGCTTCTGGGAGCTTCAGCTGGTGATGCACTACACCCTGATGATCATGGTGTGTCTGCAGTACATTTTCCTTCTGCAGAGCTTACACTATTTACATATTCAAGACTTCTAAAGTAATAACTAGTGAAGGAAATTCTGTGCAAGATCAGATGCTATCCAAAATGCTAATGCATATCCTTTTGTGCTAGAACATTATTAATCTACATGCATAATGTATGTCTTTTGCTCCATGTGTGTGGTAAAAATTGGAGCCTAGTCCTAAGACCAAGGAGCTGGTGAAGAATTCCCATTAATACAAGTACACAGGAATTCTACTGAGGTTGCAATTGCATTAGAATAGAACTAGACTAGTCCTGACACAGGAATGAAAGAAAAAAGACAGTGTGAAGAATATTGCTTATGCATTGTATAGTCTGTGCTGTCAGAGGCCTAATGAGGCTCTGTTTGAAGCTGCATTTACAGATATTGCAGGACAAGTCACGTTTCCTGAATCAAAGCAATGAACAGTAATTAAAGCTACTTTCCCCCTACACTTCTAGCACTTCTCTTGGCTGAAATGTGTGAAACAGCAAACCAGGTGACTGCAGATGCATTCCACTTTCTGCTGCAACTTCAGTCTTTGTTTCAATTGATCACAAAAAAGGTGGCACAAAATGTACTGGTGCTCTCAAAATCTTACACTGGTAGAGCTGAAGCTGTATCTCATGAGGAGATAAAGAGTGGCACAGGCTTGAGTCCGTGTAATGTCAATGCTGCTGCTGCAGTGATGAAGAACTCTTTGGCACAGATCAGCACACTGTTCAACCTCCTCTTCAAACAGCAAATCTCCAAACTAAGGGAATGAGAAGAAAACATTTATTATTCTCATTTCTAGCCATTAAAACACCATTATCTTAGTGTCAGGGTTCAGAAAAAAGTCTGAAGTTTTCAAAAACTACATTTTACACTTCTTTTTCTTCAGACTTCTGATTCCTGTGATGCCGTAGATTCCACCTTTAGGATTTTCTACAGGAAAGAAGGGTTTGAAAATATCCTTTGCGTTTTGAAAAAAAGAGAAGGAGATAGAATAAACTCAGAGTATGATGCTCCAGGAGCAAAATTCAAAAGCATGGAGATTTCCTATTTTCAGAATTCAAAATGATTCATGAAGCATGCAAATACTTCCTTAAGTATATGAAGTAATTTTTAGCTCTTTGCACCAACACCCTACCCTTCCCCAGGCCTGCAACGTGTTCTTCCTCCTGTGGTGTGTCACAGACCTTCCACTGCCAAGCTTTCATGCCATACCCTCCTTTTCAGTGTGTTCACAATGCACATGGTATGCAATAAACTCAGGGGGCACGATGTCTGCCCACAGAAGCTCCCAGCAGAGACAGCAGAGATGCACCAGGATCGTAGGTACATACACAGGGCTGATAAAGGTGTGTGAGTGAACACAAGATATTGTCTCCAATTTGCAGACCCATTTCCCAGTTCTCAGCCTTTCTTCAGTCCATTATCTCACTTGTTTTGTGTTTAATTAATATTACAAGGCTTCTGGCACAGAGTTTTATCACTTTTATTTGTAAAATAACATCTATATGCCTACAGTATAATAGAAATAATTGGAATGATTGCTTAATGAAATACAGAACCGAGTCAGCTTAACTACAAGATCTATTTCAATGAGAATAACAATTGCTTCACAAAATTCATTACTGTAATTGGAAGTTAGCTTTTAAAGATAAAGTAAAATGAAAACATAATTATTAGTTTCATAACTATTCAGATACCTACCCTGTAATTTTGGCTTTGTCAGCCAAACTGCATTTAAGAGCAGACAGGCATTAACTGGACAGGAGTATCCTGTTTCTTATTTGTATTTTTTTAATAGTTTAGGGAAAATAAACATTTCATGGATTCTTCCTTAGTGGATCTGTTTTTCTCTGTAGGAAAATGAATCTTAAAAAGGTTTTATAGTCCTTATGAAGCATGCAACCCATTATGACCTCTATTATAAAAAAACTCTTGGGTCAATTTCTGTCCTCATATATATTTTGAAGTTTGTGGGTTTTTTTTTTTTGGTTTGTTTTTTTGGTTTTTTTTGCTTTTTTTTGCTTTTTTTTCCTTTGTTGTTGTTTTTTCTGATCTGGAGGTTTTTTTATTAGTGATACAGAAGTGGAAGAGAGATGAGGACTTGGCTTAGTTTTCAGGCAGAATGAAGATGAAAACTGCCAGTGTCTTAGAATCTACTTAGAATTGTGAAACCTGATTTAGAAATAGAAACAGAAACCTAGAATGATGTCCTCAATGTCTCATGAGTTTTGATTTCTCTGCTGCCCATCTGATTGGAAACTAATCTTGCTGATATAATAATTTAAATTTGACTTTATGGAGTTCTTGTGCAGTTCCTGGCATTAAGATTTTCAATTAAAATCAGAATGTATTAGAAATAAAGTGTGTGGAATTGCTTACCTTTTTATTAGTAAATCTTACATGTTTAAGAGTAGACTGCTAAACCCACAAGATTATTCAGATTTAATTATTCCATCTTGTGTGGTCAGTGAATTAACCTTACAACAGATGTAGAAATCCTCCAACAACCCTACAGACAGTAATTTGTATTTACATATGCAAAATATATTTAATAAATGTCAAAGAAAAGTGGTAAGTGAATGCACACAGCCCTGATCTAGAAATGGTGTTATATTAATTTGATTGGAAGCATGAAAACAAAAGTATAACAAGAGCATACCTTGGCAATGAGTGCTCTCAGTGTGGCAAAGCAATGAGTCAGATAAGTGGTGCTCTGATCATAGCCAAGAGAATTTACCAGGACCTTCAAAACTCCTCCCAAGAGATTATCTCTGCATTCTGCTGCAAAGCTTGCCTACATAGGAAGAAGGAAAACAATAACTGTATGAGGTAATTCAGCAATGCACTGGCACATACGAATTGAAGTTCTGCTCTCCAGCCCATGAGCCGTCCAGGAGTTTGGTGTTCCTTCATTTTCAACATCTGCTTTAGAGGAATTTCAAAGCATTTTTGTAGTTACCAAGAAGACAGAGGGGAAAATGTCCCAAACATTTTCCAAGTTCTGAAGACTCTCTAATGCATTTTTTAAGCTCAGTAAGCTTCTGCAGTGATTTTTGAAGCTCCATTTCTCTTCTTTCCAATCCTTCGTGTATATTTTGGGTTATGAACTGATCCTGTGGTGGGCGAGCACCATCCTTTCCCTTGCATCCTTGATATCCTGAGTACCTAAGCTAAATAGACATACTGGTATTTTCTGATTGAAACCCACAACCAAAACAGTGCGGAGACTGGGTGCTATGAGTGATGTCCTGTGAAAATAATGTTCAGTACAACAAAATACAGCAGATAAATGCTTTTCTACTAACAGATTTTCAAGGATGAAGTATTCTCCTTGCTACTTATGAATTTTTTTTTCTATTCAAGACTACGTAAGTTTACAGAAGATCTCAAAATATTTGCACTGTCTAAAAAACAAAAGGAAAAATTAATCTCACTCTCACTGGCTTCTGAGGGAGCAGGGATTGGTACTAAGCCACCTCTATTATTTCACCTGAATGATGTTCTCTTGCATATCAAGAATGATCAGGTTAGCTTCAGTTGCCAGGTTTCCACTGATCAGAGCTTCTTGGTCTAGCTCAGCTTTTGTCCTGCAAAAAGGAATTCTAATTAAAGCAAACAGAGGGTATCCCAAGAGTTAGATGACCTGCTGTTTAAACCAAGCCAGAATACAAATGCATGTCCCAAATGATCCCATAAGATAAAACAATGACAATAATGTTCTTAAAAAACATGGAGTGAAATTAGGAAAGCTGCTATAGTGGAAGAGCAGTCACAAAGGGGACTTTTGAAAACTAGGCCTCTAGACAGTTCAGATAGATGCTTTTCTTCCTTAACAGTCATCTCCATAGTTGCTACTTAATGTCATGTTCAGTTCAATAAGCTATGTTCATGTTCAGTAAACTACACTGTAATTTCTGAATGCATTGTGTAGCAGGACACAAAACTCCAAAATAATGGATATTTTGGAGTTTTGTGTCCTGTACTCCAAATAACTGGAATAAGGGATAACTGATCTGACAATTCCATAAACAAATAGTAAAAATAGTAAACTAAGCCAAAGTGGAAATTGCTTCAGTGCCATAGAAGCATTGTTTAATGTAGACAATTTAAAATGTTGATTCCTGAGGTTGTTGACCACAAAAGACAGCAGGTCCATAAAGCAGTGTCCCAGGCCATGTAAGAGAGAACTGAAATATTGATAAAAGACAGGGGAGAGTGGAAAGGCAACACATAATACCTACTTAGCTGACACTTAAGGACAAGGTCTGCAATGCAGTTCCTCTGCAGCTGAATAAGCATAGGAGCAGCTACTAACAAACTGCTTTTTACACATCCCTTCTATGCCAGAAAAGCAAAGAGGCACTTTTCTTTTTCCTAAACTGCTCAAAAAGGTGCTGTTGCCTGGCTAGAGGCTGCTCTCTGGAGCTCGAGATTAGATCCTGTGACTTTGGCCAAAGTTCCTAGGGTGCATTTCCGTGGTTGGAGAAACAACCTTGCAATCACCCTTCTCAGTGGCTTCAAAACATGTAGCTGCTCCATTACACTCATTTACCCAAAAATAAAACCTAAGGAGTAAAGAGCCATCCTTTAGTGCACAAACTAAGATAATTCTGAGGGTTGAGGCTAAGAAAGGAAATCAGGGAAGTGATATGTTTATTAACTACGATGACTCAAAGCAACAAAAACCAGAAGAGTTTAGTGCTGAAACTGCTAAAACTTTAGTGCCATAATAAGGGCAGAAAACCCAATAGGAGTAAGAACTGAACAAATTTAGTCATTTTTACAGGTATTTGGATCATTTCCACTCAGCTTTCTGTATTAACCATGTTGATTGGATCTTCTCTGGCATGACACATAACTGCTGCTACAATCCCAAAGCATTATCTTCCCCGACTCCTGCTAACAGAGCTTCTCTATTTTAACATAGCATGTCAAACCTAGCTTAGCTGATTTAATGTGGCAAAACATATACCACAGTACTGTACATACTGAGGAGCCTAGAGCAACACCAAATAAATGTAACAAAGCCTCTGTTGTGTATTTGATATGACTCTATCACTAATGTTTGCCAAACTGTTAATAAGAAGGAAAAAAAGTGTAGATAGCTATTTAATATTCTCCTTCTAGTATTTGTGACCTCTTTGTTGCGTCATAGCAACAGTTGGGTATTTCTGCCACATAAACATTTTCTTTTTCTTTCTCTTTGACAAAAACGGGAAAGGACTGAATCTACTGATTTTGTAATAAAACATCCTTGGACCAAGAACAAAACATTAAAACCCCAGGCAGCTTGGTTCTAATAAAAGCAATATGCATTAATTAAATTACTTACTTGTCTTGTCTCTCATTTGCCTGCCGCCACTGCGTCTGCTCCTTTCTCCAGCGCAAATTTTCATTTGCCCCTGCTGATCTGTCATTCCCTAGGAGTGCAACATATATCAGAGAGATTAAAACAAAAGGGGACACCTGAAGTCTGACAGCTCAACAAAAGGAGGTATGTTTCTGTAGCAGTCTGGTAGAACTAAAACCATTCAACCTACAGGTTCAGGGCTCTGGTAAAAAGACTCATCAATTTTTTCATTAGCATTTTTAGAGCATTAACTTGCTCAATAACTATAAAAACCTACAAAAACCAATCCACAGATTTTTCCATTTATTAAATGAAGCAACATTTTTTGCTATGAATAATTTGTTTATAGTGAGCTTTGATACCATTTCTTGGCTTTTGATTAGACACTAACATAACATATTAGAACATCTTGAAACTTCTTTCTTGGCTTCATATTCTTCACATGAGCAGAGCTCATCCTAGCTACACTCTGGATAGTTGAAACCTAATTCTATTTTCATCCATGCAAAATCAAGAATGGTCTGCAAAGGAATGTAAAAAGATGGGTGAAAAGGGGTGAAATGGACAAGGATGAAGATGAATAGCGTAAACAAACCCAACACACTCATTTATGGCTACAGCCACTTGAGTTTCTCTCAAAAAGCATGGGGAGACAAGGATATGAAGTACCAGCTGGTATTCTGCAGCGCTTCATCATTTCTCCTCTGGCTCCTTCTCCTCTCAGTAAAGCCTCTTCTAATCGAGCTTTCACATCTCGTGACTTCTGGAGTGCTTGGGTGCTAACTTTATCTGAACTTTGCTTGCCCTGAAAGTAAAGTTAAAGCAATCAACACCAATGCCTCCATTCTTGATCATGAGACTAAATTAAATCTCCAGAATGAGAGAATGAGATCTCCCTCTACAACAGGAGAGAACTGTAGAGGGGGCAGAAAGCAATGATTATGATTGATTAATACAGAAAGTCTAGTATGAAACGTTTCAAATGAGGAAAGAGGTACAATATGTACTGCAAATAGAAACAAAGGTATAGTTCAGTACTACAGAGAAAGAAATTAAAGTTCAGAGAGAAGGTTATTTGGTCCATTTCAGACAGACCCTCTCAGAGAGAAGAGTGCTGACATCAAGTCCCTGCCCTTAACTGAAGAGTCATCTTTAGTGTCCTGTCCAGTACTTACAGGAGCTGTTGGTATAATTCCCTCAAATACACAGATAAAAGAAAACAATTAAACTACTTTGAACACCTTCATAGGACTTAATCAAAAGTTTTGGCAGCATTTTGCTTGAAGGCTATTGTCAGTTATTTTATCTAATTAGTCTAGATTAGATAAGTGCTAATTTAACCATTGTCAATAACTAATTTCCCCTTGACAGCTGGAATTTAAGGAAAAACATTGATCCAAACCAGGAGAACAAACCCATGCCTTGTTTCACTTACCTTATACTCAAAGCATGAAACACAAATGAAGAGGAGGTCTAAAATCCTGTTAAGATGCATGGATGGAAGGTCTGCAACCCATTTCTGTATTAGTTTCTGATCAGCATTTTTCATGATCCAGAGGAAACAGATCAAAAGGTTTCGAGTAGTATCAGGACCTAACGTGGCACTCTGTCTGTAGGGCTAGGAACACATACAGTAAATGTCAACTGAAAGAAGGAAAAGGAGAGAAAGGTTATTCGGGTCATTTAAATTTCATTGGAATCAAATCTCAGGACTAGACTTCAGTAAATTTGACCTCTACCAGGTGATAATTATTATAATTTTGACTGTATGTGTAATTAGTGAAAGGACCAGTTGAATGCAAGTGAAAGACTAAGTCAGAGAAGCACCAGTTTGCTATATGCTTGTATAATAATTTCCTTATTAAAATGTAGAAAAAGATTCTGTAACCATTTGCTTTCCTCCTGCCATGCAGTTGTGTCAACCAAACTGCATAGTAGGAAAAAATATTTATATTTATATTTATATTTATATTTATATTTATATTTATATTTATATTTATATTTATATTTATATTTATATTTA